>CAJNIZ010043620.1:0-35551 GCA_905231905.1 Symbiodinium pilosum | reverse complement strand
CTAAACCCCTAAACCCTTAAACTTTTTATACCCCTCCTTAAAAGCCTCTCTGCTATGCTGGCCTTGGCCGGGGATGCTGCGTTGCTTGCCGGCGCCGTGCGCCTACTTACTATTTTTTGTAGAATAAGATTTGGGGTTTATGGCTTTGGGGTTAAGATTTAAGATTTAGGGCTTTGGGGCTTAACATTTAAGACTTAAGGCTTAAGGTTTAAGGTTTAGGGCTGATGGCTTTGGCGGCCGAATCGGGTTTGGTTTAGGGTTCGAGGTCCTGGGATTTAGGGTGAAGAGTTTAGGGTATAGAAATAAGATATCTAAGGGACAGCGGGGGGTTCCCAAACTGGGGGGACATTAAGTAGGAACCCATAGCAAAATCGAAGCCTCTATAAAGACCCGTACTATAATCAGCGCACGGAAATCCAAATGTAGGCACAGCTCCAAAGGATTTACAGGGATTCACTTTATCACCCTCCCATGCGCGCTACATCTTTTGCCAAATCCCACCAGGCTTAAGTGCAATGTCCCAAGGATCTTCTAAAGCTTACTGGTTCCTAGTAAAGAATAAGGGAATATAATTCCTGTGTATATAATCCCTATAGGCTATGGTCCTTGATTCTCTACTAAGAACTAGTAAGGAAGAGTGTAGGGTTATGAGTCCTAGTCTTCAGGACGAGGCTTAGGGTTCCGAGCAGGATGTAGAACCAGAACCAGGCCCCTTGTTCCAAAGCACCGCCACGCCTGCAAAGAGCATTTCAACTGTAGGCGGAAGTAGGGACGGCCACGCGGCCACGCTGCAAGTTCGAAGCATATGTTTTTTTGCATTGAATTCGCTGAAGTCCATATGCTATATAATTCATTCCAAGCACTGCCTCATGCATCTGTAGCATGTTGAGCTACAGAACCTGATGTGTGCTTCAATTGGCTATTGCACAGCCACACTGATACCAGGAGGCTGTGCAGGAGCTTTTGCAGCAAGGCCTATGCCCAAACACAAGTCATCTTATGCACCTATAGTAGAAAACGGCGTAGTCTACCAACTGCCACAGAATGGACCCCACATCCAGAGACATCCCAGACTAGGGTATGAAATCCAAACTCTGAACATAGCCCTCCAAATACAAAACCTAATCCTGGACCAGTAATCCTCCAGTCCCATCCACCTGAAACTGTCACCAAATCACACTGTTTTAAAATCCCGTATATAATCCCGTATATTATATAACTCTACATAACCCAATATAGCCCTGTATAACCCTATATAATCCTTTATAATCCCGTATATAACCCTAATGGAGGAAAGCCTTGGGAACCTGTGAGCTTATACCAAGACTGTGGGGTTTTTTGCTGGGGACTATGTACCTGTAACCCCAATTACCTACAGTTTTATGGGTTGCCTACCAATTAGGGGCTGAATAACACTAAACTGATTGGTGTTACAGGTATACCTTTGTTTTTGGAAACTCTGAAACCTAAATCCTTTATCCCTAAACAATGTTGTTGGGTCGAAGCTCATAGGTCCTCGGTCCCCGACGGGGACGGTGCGGAGCTTGGTGTAGATATGCTCGGCCTCAGCGGCGCTTGCGTTGGAGGGTTTAGGGTTTAGGATAATGTAGGGTTGAGAAAAAGCCTGATTTGGGTTCTGGGGGGGCAAAACATATAGGTACAGAAGGATTGCGAGGCCACAAATTGGAAAATTATGCAGGCTTCTATATTCGATACCCCGAGTCGTTCTAGGGTCTAGGGTGCAGCGTAGGCGCCAGCATGTCAGATTGGGGCAGAAAAAAACGTTCTGAACATTGCAGGTCAATGGAAGAAGCTTTTGGCACATGTAGTGCCAACGCGGATGATTGTTATTTTGCGGACTGGGCTTGTTCCTAAAGACACTTCCGCAGAGATCCAGTCATGCCCCCCTTGTGAAAGTCGTGTCCGAATTTCTGTGTGGAAACAGGTGTGGATGGATAAAAGCCAAAAGTCTAGTTTTATTCTTCTTCTTTTATGGGCTATGGGTCTCTGCCTCTTCCGTTCTTGCTTTTTCTCAGCTACGTATACTCTATATCAGTATATCGAAAGGTACGGGCACGCCACTAAACGTAAAACGTTTTGGCCAAAGAATCGTGCGAGAAGCTTCTGAAAACTACCTGTGAGTTTCCCTAAATTACTGTTCCCAAAATGGGAAATTAATACAGGGCCCCGTATTATAATAGGAACCCAAATATAGGACCCCGTATTATAGGGAATTTAGACCAATCCCCACCTACAGAATCCTGAGGAGGGACCCGCGCAATCCCTGTACGGGAGGGCCTTGACTTGGGTGACCCCGTATACCCTAAGGGTCCAAGGACCCAAATAATAGGGTTTTAGGGCCCAAATACCATTAATAGTATAGTATTTGAGCCCTAAAACCCTATGATTTGGGTCCTTTGACCCTTAGGGATAGTGATAAAAGTTTTTTGGCGCACACTCACTCGGTACGAAAGGGTGAACTAAACCACGAACTTGTATCATTGTATCCCTTCTTTGGAAGTGTGGCTCAGGTGATCCATTCGCCCTGGGTCTCCACGGGCTGCCATGCTTGTTGACGGGAGCATGATCCAAAAACAGTTCCATGAAGTCATGAAGTCTCCTATGCCCTTTCCCCGGTGTCGAACCTGATTCCGCTGTGCGTAGAGAGAACAGCCAGTGATGCTTTCCGCGCCTTAAACGGAAAGACAAAGATGCCAGACCACAGATCCTACACTGAGGGTAGGCGACCCTTAAACCCATGACTCTACACCCCAAACCCCCCTAAAGCAAAATCCTCGAAACCCCTATGACCCCCTAACCCACTGAACCAACTGACCTAGTGTTTAGGGGTACCAAAGTTTGCTATGCCAAGAAGATTACAGGACTACCCACGCCCAGAAGTATGAAGTGTACCTACCCAGCTACTATCCCAAAAAAGGATCCTCAATCCTAAGTACCTATATGGTATAGAGTAGGGGCTTCTATACTAGGAATAAGTAATATGGTTTGGGCTAGAATCCCCTATATAAATACCTAGGATCCTCTGGGTAACGGTAACTCCTTAAACAATGAACCACCAAAGTTCTTCATGTCTGTGTTATGAGCACATTGTAGGAACCCAAAAGTACAAATTGTATCTACCCAGCTACACCTCGAACCAAAACCGTGAACTGCCCCAGGGCCCGGCTGTCTCTGGACGGAGACCGGAGTAGCTGCTGGACTGGCGGCAACGGTCACTGAAGGCCTGCCAATTTTTGAGCCCTGAGTAGGCAAACACGGGTCCTACAATATAAGCTATAGTCTAAACTGCTTAAGGGGGTTATATTGGGGATTATATATGGGACTACTATAGGGATCTATAGGGCTTATTAAGGGGGATACTAGGAGTTTCGACTATAGCTCATATGTCAGCAGCTGTAAGTAAAATGTGACGAATTGGCAGAGAGCATAATTGTGTACCTGGTTAGGGCCTCAGGGTCTTGCTGGCTCGGCCAAAAAGAGAGGTTTGACTCTCAAAAGAAAGGGGAGTCAGCTATGTCAGCAGACCGACAGCACCCTTGTGCTGACGGAGGTTTTGGGGGGTTCAGTCGAAGGCGTCGCCGTATATTCCGTGCATTGATGTCACACCTCCCGCTTCATTATGACCCAATTCAGGGGGGTTTTAAAATGGCAGTGAAATCCCATAAACTGCAAGAGTCACTGCAGCCCGTCTAAAGTATGAGGTTGGCAACCGTCAGCATACTTGACATTTAGCAAATCTGCCTGTTCAGAATAGGAGGGCACGGAATTCGTTAACCCGGCTACACCATGATTACATGAACTCTCTGGCTCCACTCTACTTAACTACCTCGGAAGGTGCCATCATGCCTTTACATTCATGGGCAAATCTAGAACAGGCATTCAAAGATGTACTGAGGATTCGGGAGCTCTTGATAACATTCTAAACTAGAACCCAAGCACCCAAGCAGAAATCCAGGGTAAGTGAAATTCGTTAGTTTTACGACTTTCTCGTACATATCTCGAACACTTCAGCGCAGGCTATGGTTGCTCAAGGCCCGGGCTCCTGTTTTCCTGTTCAAGATGTGGTAGATTGTCAACCTTCTGGTTGAATTTTGGGTGCCAGAAGGCCCTAAGTATTGGGGGCACGGATTCTACTGGGACCCGAAAAGATGTCATAAGTTGGACAACCTACCATACAAGTTAGTAATGATCACCTGTGCGTCAAAATCCTGGTCCCCGGGCCCTGGTCACAGTCTTGTCGGATACCCACCCTAAACTCTAAAAACGCGTATCCCAAGACAGCTCCAGCTCCTTCAAGAAGACATGGGCATCTCAAAAGGCATGGGTTACTCTACGAAACTGAACCCTATAGATAGAGCCTCCGCGAAACGAGACCCGCATGTTTGTAATCCCTTCCCCCCGACAAAAAATGACCCGCACCCGCCAATCAGACATATTTTCCCACGATGTATAAATGCGGTATACATGGGGTTGTGCGGGCTTTATGATTTTTGCGTGGAAGCAACTCCTTGGACTTAGCGCAGGTAACAAACAAAAACATACACGGAGAGCATAAAGGATCCCTAACATTGACCCTAAATCCTAAATCTTAACCCTACACCCTCAACCCTTGCACCCTAAACCTGTGTCAGAGCCGTCGACAACTCAGCCCACGACGGCTTCGGAAGTGTTTGCTGCGAGGCAGACGACGCTGTGGATGACCTTGGTACTCTGAACATCTCTGAACAGGCGAAACTGGTCTTTCCAAAAATGCCCTAAACCCTAAACACTAAACCGTGTGGCCAAAAGACTCCTGGCAAATAGGTTGCCTGGCAGTTGGATGAGGGCTTCAATGCACTGTCCGGAATGCAGTGCAGGCATCCGGTCTACTATAGCGAAAGGGTTGTTCTTCAAAGTGCTCTGAAACGGGCTGGTCTTAATGACGCCCGAGACTTTTCCACAAGGACTGAGGAGGTCCCCTTCATGATTACATCCGGGAGAAAGCAGTTGCAAAGGTAACGCAGACTGTTCTATTTGTTTCACGATGGGGAAGATTCTTGGCTTACGAGGACTGTGAGGAACCTCTACAGTGGGATGTACAGGACAGACTCGACATGATTGAGGGGGCGTAGGTTACAGATTGTCTCAAGATCAACCACTTCTCCTTCGGAATAAAGCTCAGGTTAAGCCTTCACACCTTTCCAAAGCTCTCAGCTGCTGTCCCGCTTTAAGGGGACAAGGCGTTTTTGTGTCCATCATGGCTAAAACGCAACTTGCACATAGTGTAACCAACAGCTGTCTATGTGCCATAGGGAGCCATGTGTTTGAAAGTGACCTCGGAGTTGGGCAGGGCCAACCTTCTCGTGCTATCCTGCAACGGGCCCATTCGCGGCGTCAGATTTAGAATGAGGGCTCGCGAAAAACATTGATAGGCGTAGCTGAACTTGTCCAGACAAACTACACACATTACATGAAGATGTGTAGCAAAGAGCAAGTTGCCTCCAGGGATTAAGGGTTCGAGGTTTGGGTTGTGGTGATAATCACTTGAGGGGTCCCAGGATGGGATTTCGGCAGCCTCAACCCTCAAAACAAGACCCTATTACTCTCGAATAGTCTAAACTCCTTAAAAAGGTGGGTTCCTATTATAGGGCGTATTGCAGAGGATACTAGGAGTCTAGACCATGGCTTATACGACTCTTGTAATTGGGTCCTTGCTATTGGGGTTGAGGTTGCCCAAATCATCTCATTATACAAGCGCACGGCCCAAAGTTCGATTCTTCAAAAATGATTAACCCCTTTCCCGTAATCTAGAATATCCAAGGCTAGCAGGGGTTGGGGAGGGTCTACCATTAGGGGGGGTGGATGACACACTGTGCGCAGCTTGAAGGTGGATAGTCTGCGAAAACATACCTGTAAGTCCTACGGTATGACTGCGAGGGGTCAAGAAAAGACAATATATATATATACATATAAAAGACCACCCTGGAAAGTGGAACTGCTCCAGTAATTGGCCTCAACGTCAGGTGGCCCAGGCATCTTTCAGAGCATTGACAACAGGAACCCTGGCAAACACATGCTGAATATGACAGCATGAAGTTGTGCATGTTGCTCTCCACAGGTGCCTCGCAGCAGCTTCGCCATGTCAGTAAAGCCGCTTCGAGCTAGCAGGTTAAGAGCTGTCCTGCCCTTGTGATCCTGTAAGTCCTGGTCAGCACCAGCTTGTAGCAGCAGGCGATCAACGGAGCTGTGCTGACAGACTGGTCCTGCAAGTCAAAGTCGGTGCCTGTGCACCGGCCACTATGCCATCTCCATGTGGCCCTCACAAGCTGCCCACACGAGAGCTGTCCTGCCCTGCTCATCCCGCAAACCCTTTTCAGCACCAGCTTGCAGCAGCAACTGCGCGATCTCCGTGTTGCCCGTGCGGGCTGCGTAAATGAGAGCTCTGGCCATACTGACCCTGCAAGTCCTTGTCAGCACCAGCTTGCAGCAGCAAGTGCGCGATCAACATGTTGCCCTTGCCAACTGTCTTCATGAGAGCTGTACTGCCCTCTCAGCACCAGCTTGCAACAGCAACCGTACGATCTCCGTGTAGCCGTTCAAAGGTCCATGAGAGCTGTCGTTTCGTCATCTTCAGCACCAGCGTTCACCAGCAAATGCGCTATCTCCGTGTAGCTCCCACAAGCTGCCCACACGAGAGCTGTCCTGCCCTGCTCATCACGCAAACCCTTTTCAGCACCAGCTTGCAGCAGCAACTGCGCGATCTCCGTGTTGCCCGTGCGGGCTGCGTAAATGAGAGCTGTCTGGCCATACTGACCCTGCAAGTCCTTGTCAGCACCAGCTTGCAGCAGCAACCGCGCGATCTCCATGTTGCCCTTGCCAGCTGCCATCATGAGAGGTGTCCTGCCCTGTGCATCCCACCAATCCTTTCCAGCACCAGCTTGCAACAGCAACTGTACGATCTCCGTGTGGCCGTGGAAGGCTGCTTCCATCAGAGCTGTAGTTTCGTCATCATCCCGCAAGTCCTTCTCAGCACCAGCGTTCAGCAGCAACTGCGCGGTCTCTAGTTCGCGCCGCTGGCAAGCATCACGAAACATCTGAGTAGTCTCCGCCAGCTCCGCAGCCGTGGATGCTGTAGCCAGGACAAGCTGCAGGTGGACTGAAGCATCTCGCAAGTCTGGCTGCGCAGGATCATCCAAGTTGTTGTGATCCTGTAGCGCATCTAGCCTGCTTGAGTCATCCAAACCGTTGCCCTTGTGCAACAACTGTTGCAGGCAAACTGGAAAGCTATGCAGCCTGCACAGCTCACGCTTCAAGTCGTGAATGTCACAGATGTTCTCCGTGCTAACAGCAGGCAACTCCTGTCCTGACATCTTACAGATGCGGATCATGAGGACGAACAACAGATGTGTCACAGCCGCTGCAATATTGACAAACACTCTGGTTCCAAAAAACGAACAGGCACCCTGTGATGTTTGCTTTGGTTGCGCCAGAATCAGGATGGCAAACTCGCTGCAATTGCAGTATGTGTATATATATATATATAGTTTTATGTAGTTGCAATATCTATACATACAAAAATCTATATCTATATAAACAGATATAGATATTTAGAAGAAGTATTTTCCCTAAAAAGGGGGACCCCAATATAGACCCAAAATTACTATAATCCTTATCATGGTGACCACAAAGGCACTGCGCATTTTAGGAAACTCCCATGTACATCTTTTCTGATGGTATAAGCAAGGCCTGGCTGGAGCAAAAAGCAAGAATCCAAGATTGAAGGATGAGGGCTACACCTTGTGTCTGCAAATGAGCTACAGCCTAAACTCCTAATATCCCCCTTAAGAAGCCCTCTACTAAACTCTGATGGTCCTGTATAATCCCGGGTATAATCCGCCTTTCAGGCTTTTAGACTACAGTTCAATTCATTTCGCACTTGATGCTGTTGGCTGCAGGATCTTGCATTTCAGGGCGAAGGCGAAGGCATTGCCCCAAACCCTCAAGCTAGTGACGCTCCGTGGTGGACGCTGCATGGAATGTTGCTACATTACAGTGTACAGTGTTTCGTGCCTCTGAGTAAGATCAACCTAGGCTTGCCATGCAGCTGACCGTTTACTGTACTAGAAGCACTTCGCGAAAATGGTCTCATGCTCAGGGTCAGCCCTTCATGAGATGTAGGCCCCGGACACAGAACCTGTTGGATAGCCGTCAGCGGCACTTTGCCTCACGAAGGGGCTGAGGCATAGCCCTGGCGCTCAAAATAACTCAAACGCAGCACTTTTTATCAGTTTCAAGGCACAGGGTAAAGATTACTTGCGGACTGCAGACTTCACACCCCAGAAGGGGGCATTGAAGGGACCTGGAAGGACTTCATGACCGCAATTCCATCGCTCAGAAGCCTCTGCGTGGTGGAAAGCCGCGGTGACACAGCTGGCGTAATGGTGCGAGGTGTCTGTGGAGTACCTTGCCAGGGGTTTAGAGTTCAGATCAAGTCTTCGGGATTGGGCGAAGGCTCAACATAAGGTTGTCTTTTTGGACCTGCCCCCCACCCCTTAACAGTCTATACTAGGGGGTCATATTGAGGGCCCATCTTGTTGTAGACTTGATATATGTCTTTACCAAGCAAATCACTCAAGCATGTAGTCTTAGTTATGAAAATGGAGTAGTCTGACCTCATAATCATAATATTACCAACTACTCATACGACCCCAGTGACGGTTGTGAGCCGCTTGGAAGACCACCGGCAAGGATGACAAAACTGGGTTGGCCCCTAAAACCCTTTGAAAAATATTACTATAAAGGGTCCCCTATTAAAGCCATTAGGGAAAATATTAAATATCCCAGGGGCCTACCCAGAAAAACATCCATAACTTTGCAAGAGCATGGAACTACCTTAAGCCCTGGTGCAATGGCTCCATGATCTCCCTTACAAGCGGATATCGCATACAGCCAAACCATAAATCCCCGCATCTTTCTTGAAGAATGTTCATGAACCTACGGGGTAGTAATTCCAGTAACGGCTCGTTTCTCCCTGCCTACACGCTCTTAATTTTAGAATGGAGCCCTACACCCTGACCTAAAGGACCTTAACTCAAACTATGGAATCCAATGCGAATCAGAGCGAACCCCCTTCAGCCTAAACCCAAATTCTCGCAACCTCCAGAACCGCTGAACCCTGCCCAGTCCTTGCAATGTAGCCTTTGGTGGCGGCCCTGATACTACAAAAGGCTGTAACAAACCCCCCAAAACCGGCTTCCTCCATACAAATACAACACACCCCAGCCCCCGATTACCAAATATTCCCCACAAGAGACCTTGTATGCTGGGGTATATGTTGAATAGGAAGGCAGGTGGAGTGTTCAAAATTTGTAATATGCAGGGATAACTTCGAATTCAACTCATGCTCCGCTGCTGTTCAGGAGCTTAAGTTAAGTTACTGGAATACGGAAACCCTATTACTTACTAGATACCCGTATGGCGGTGACTTCGTTTAAGTTCCTTAACAGCAACCCAGCTAAAATGCAAGCAAGGCACTGTATTAGTTGCCTAAACCCTATTGCAAGCCAGAACCTTCAGCCCCAGAAACTCTCACATTCTTTGAACCCCAACCCCACAATGGCGCCACAACCTAAAGCTACCAAAAAAAACGCCTTTCATAGAATCTACAATCCGAGTTTGCATTGCATGTTCCATTCGACTCTCCCTAGAAATCCCAAAGCCCCCACCCAAAACCCCAAAATCCCTACATCCCCTGAAGCCCTAAACCTAGATCCTAAATCCTGAACCCTAAACCCTAAATCCGAAACCCTAAATCCCGAACCCTAAACCCTAAACCCTAAATCCTGAAGCCTAAACCCCAAATCCGAAACCCTAAATCCTGAACCCTAAACCCTGATCCTAAACCCTAATCCTTAAACCCTAAACCCCGAATCCTAAACCCTAATCCTTAAACCCTAAACCCCAACTCCTAAACTCCAATCCTTAAACCCTAAACCCCAACTCCTAAACCTCCATCTGAGCTATAGTCTAAACTCCTTAAAGGAGGTTGTATAGGGGATTATATAGGGGACTACTATAGGGGATATAAAGGGGGATACTAGGAGTTTAGACTATAACCCCTTTAATCCCCTATATAATCCCAGTTTCCATTTCATTTTCCATTATCTTTTCCATTTGATTCTCCATTGTAGGGGTTATTTAGGGGGATGCTAACCCTAAACCCCAAATCCTACACCTCCATCTTAGGCCAGGACTTCCGAGGCCGGTGGCTGTGGAGGGAACGGTCAAAGGAGCCTTCGGGGCAGCCTCGGAGATCCCGGAATTTCTGGGGTTTAGGGATTAGGAATCAGTGTTTAGGGTTTAGGAATTAGGGTTTAGGGCTTAGGGATTAGGGTTTAGGGTTTAAGGATTAGGGTTTAGGGAGTACCTGAACCCGAAAAGTATGTAAAATAATTGCCTTTTAGGCTATGTTTAGGTGTTTAGGGCTATTATTTTACCTATCTTTGGGGTTTAGGGAGTAGGGTTTAGGGAGTAGGGTGTAGGTTTAAGGGATTAAAGGGTTTAGGGATTAGGGTTGCGTTTGGGCTTATAGAGTTTAGGGTTTAGGGGTTTAGCCTTTAGAGGTTCGGGGCTAAGCGGGATAATGGGGATTCAACTGAACAAGAAAGTAGTCATGACATGAAACGAAACTGGGTTGACATACGGATCTAGTGTTCCGGGTTGGGTAGGCATATGTTGAACCCCGAGTGCTATCCATAATGATAGCTGCAAGAGGCTGTAGGATATTACCTGGTTAATGTGGTGTTTTTTCCATCTAGGGGTTTTGAGGATGAGGCTGCTTGTTGATAAAGAGTAGAGGTGTTAGAGGGATTTGTATAGGGTTAGTGGGTTCAGGGGTAAAGGGCGTACGGGAATGTACCTTTATACTACCCCCTTATAGGTTCCCCCCTCATCAGGCCTAACTACCCCTACATAACCTTGATTCCAGGGGTAGTTTAGGGGGGGAGTAGGGGAACCCATGAAGAATCGGCTTGAGATGTGGGGGGGTTAGGTTTCACGGTTTTGAGAGTTATCCTGCTACTTCAGGGTATATAGGGAGCAACCGGGGCAACCTCATAACCAGGAACACCTGAAAAGAAGCTCTTTGCAGGCTACTGTCCGTTGAAAGATGTTTTTGTGGGGGTTCCATGTCACGTGTGGCTTGGGGAGCTATAGCCCTAGATACGAATCCCTTTTGAATAAAGCAAGAACTTTTGACAACCCCCATGTAAATCACTCGTCTCAGATTTCAGCCCGCGGGAACCCCAAAACCCCAAGCCCTAAATCCTAATCCCCAAACCCAAAACCCTGAACCCGGATCCCAAAACCCCAAACCCAAAACTCTCACCAAAACCCTACTTCCAAACCCTTATAGTCCCCCTTAAGTAGATAGAATATGGTTTTGGGTATATTATGATAAGATTCCCATATATCCCATATTCTATCTACTTAAGGGGGACTATAACCTTGGCACCATGCCGCAGAGGAAGAAGAAGCAGCCGTTGAGCTTTTGCTCACCGCAAACTCGGTGGCTGCCTGGATTCGTTAGGGTGTAGAGTCCCCCTTAAGTAGATGGAATATGGGGTTTAGGGTTTAGAGTGTAGCGTCCCCCGGAAGTAGATAGAATATGGGGTTTAGGGTTTAAGGATTCGGGTTTAAGGATTAGGGTTTAGAGATTAGGGTTTAGGGTTTATAGTCACCCTTAAGTAGATAGAGTATGGGGTATATGGGGATCTTATTCTAAAATACCGAAGCCATATTCTATCTACTTATGGGGGACTTTAGGGTTTAGGGTTTTCAGGGCTTTAGGGTGTAGGATAAGGTTTGGAGCTTGTATGGGTTAAGGGATAAGAAAATCAAATGCAAAATCACATCATAGACAATGCAATGGATACCGCGGGGAGTGTATAGAGATATGTGCGGTGTTAGGCAGATGAATGAAGTTCAGTTATCAATAGCTCATATGGGTGATTTTCCAAAGTGTGGGTCCGTTTTGGTTATCGACTATATTACTGCACCAATATAGTTCTGGGAATTGCTCATGCAATATGATAGTCATGATAGTCATAAGGTCCTCACTTTGCGCGTACCAGATAAGGCCAGGGTTTAACGTTCTTAGGCTTACGGCTCAGAGCCGGATGGGCTGGGGGCCAGTTAACGGCTTCAAGTTTGGGGCTTGAACACGCGGGCAAAGGAAAAACATATCCAGGAAGCACAAAACCCTGACAACCCCAAACAGGCAGAGACAAAGAGGCAACTGATATTGCTTCCAAGAGGCCAAAAGGCTGAAATTCATGAGGTCAATGGGAGCTTGTTGAAAGGGGTCAATTGCCTCACCCAGCCTTGCTGGGCCTGATTCTTGCCGAAACACAAAACCCTAAACCCCTAAACACTAAACCCTGTGTACCGCTCTGTTTCTTAAAGTCCCGCGAGGATGTCCGTTTCCAGAATATACTATAATACACAAAAATATACTACAATATACAACAATGTACTACACTGTACTATAATATGCTATAATATACCGTAATATACATACAATAATATTCCGTAATAAATAGGCAGCATCTCATAGACTTCGTCTCCCAAGTCTGCAAACTTGATCCTGAACCAACTTCGCCTTTCAAGGCCCAAGACCTCACTAACCCACGTGGCACTTAGGACGCCTACTAAGGGTTATAACCCTTTAGGTACCTATAATAGGAGTATAAGGGAATCCCAAAGGGTTAAGGGTCTAAGGTCCAAGCTAAGTCCCAAGAAGTAACTTGTAGCTAGGAAACACCTCTCAAGTTTGCGTGCTTCCTCTTCTTCGCGCTTGGTCCACTACATGCTCAGTACCTGGACGCAGTGCCCACCCGAAGCCCGTACAAGCCGTGTTACGTTCAATAGACCCCTGCTGGTACTCATCGGAAATATCCGCACTTTCATGATCGTCGGTGCTGCTGAAATGTGGTGTACTACAAGTGAGTACAGCTTGAAATGTCGTAACCATTCTTGCTCATTTTTCATCTTTCTGTGCCATTCACGACGTACACCACACCCCTCGCTCAAAACAAACATTGCAACACAACACGGAATCGTGCCTTGACAGGTGGAGGTGGCGTTGAGATGCCCAGCAGCTGAGATGTAGCAGCCTTGCTCACAGCCCGCTAAGGATTTCAAGGGGTTACAGAAGGATCTCTACACCTCACCACATCATGTGTGGGGGTCGAGCGGTTGTTGTCTATCATGAAGTTTATAACGGATGATAGGATGATATATACATGGGTATACCTTACAAGTTGTCTTTTTCTCGACCGAGGTCTAGAAACTTCAGGAGCAAGGACCGCATCGAAGGAGGCCTTTCAAAGAACTCAAAGGTTCCAAGTCCCTTGCACAAGGCTTAGCTGGCGCTTATCTGGGGAGGCCAGGAGGCATCACCTCCCCAGACTAGTGGAGTGTGCGACTTACCATGGCCCAAACCAAAGCAAAGCCCCACTTACGCATGTAAACAAAACGTCGGCTTAGTGAGTTCTCCGTCCCAAGAGCGTAGAATCCAAGGAAGCTCCCTTGCCACATCATAAGTCTGTGCGGAATCTCGGCAATCTGTAACAGGCCAAATGATTGCATTCCAGTTCCACCAAGCCCACGGATACACCATCAAAGCCAAACAAACTACAAAAGCATAGGGCCTCATGCTCATCCTGCGAGATTTCCAATATCTGAAATTAGTGGCCAATTTGTGATATTGAGTATGAAGTGATACAGTATAGCAAAATAACCCATCCATTGTTGTGGGGAATATCTACAGCGCAGCTAAGCAAAAACATCTACAAGGCCTCCATGGATTTTTGTGAAGAAAGCCAATACAGTAGCCCAAACTACAGCCCTTCTTAAGTACATAGAATATGGATTTGCTCGATATCAGAATAAGATCCCCATATAGCCTAGATTCTGTCCACTTAAGGCGGCCAAACTAACCTGGCCTCCCGTGGCATTTGCTTTGGCCTGCAGTTGGAACCGGACGTTGGCTTAGGGTCGAGGATTTAGGGTAAGGAACATGGATCGTTCTCTCGCTGATGAAGGGTGCGGGCTTTAGTGGCGCGTGAGGCCTTTTTACATAAACGGAGGTTTTCTAAATCAGGCGTACCTTCTTCGGGTTCCTATAACGAAGGCTATAATGTTTTGGGTGTCTATATCTTGGGGGGTTCCCTATGTATGTAAACTAGGGGTTAGAAAGGCCATTGTTCTGGGTGTAACAGCCAGAATACAATTACTTTGGGGTTATAAAGGCCACTGTGTTATGGGTGTAATAGCCGGTATACCATTAATTATAAAGGCCACTGTTATGGGTGTAATGGCTGGTATGCCACTATTTTCGGGCAATAACATTGCTATTCTTGTGGGTGTGTGGGTTACATGTTTAAAGTTGTTCAGAGCCGAAACTCGCAGCCATAAACCCCTGCCAGGGTTTAGGGGTATTTGGGAAATGTAGAGGGTATGTATACATACATGTACATATAGGGTTTGACACAACGCACCTAATGTGCCCACAGGAGCGGTTTGGTGTGGAATGTGGAACTTCAGCAGCACCCGGCATCCCTGCTTCCTGCTAGGTTGGTAGTCTGCATGGGTTGCCGGCGGGGACTCTCCGGAGAAACCAGACATGGTCTCCCATCGATTCCTGATTCTTCTGCAGGCTGTTTCCTTCAAATCCTGCAGCTCTGATTCATCACTATAGGTGCCCAGGCCACAACTTAGGCACAATCCCCAATATCTCTTGTGACAGTCAGCCTGGGGCCCAAAATTAAATTCCAAGCACAGCCCCTCACTTGAGTAATCCCTCATCCAACTCCCAGACCTTAAGTGAACCGCCACAATTAAAAACCCTAGGCCCTAAATCATAACCCCGAAATGCCCTGTAAACCTTAGACCCTAAAACCAGGCCCCTCACACCCTACACAGCTAAGCCTTATGTGCCCTCCGCCCACACCCTGCGTAGCATAATTGGAAAATTATGGGGACCTAGAATAACTACCATTATCCCTTGCGGTCCCTGCTGGTGGGAGGAGGTCCTCATGTACTCCCTATATGACCAGGTGGTCCCCACATCACTTCCCATTACCTGCAAGGGTCCCCAGTAAGGGTCCCTCCTAACGGTAAGTACTACGCCCTAAGCCTTTGCCCTTTTTTGAGCAATTGGCTTTGATGACAGCCGGCAACCACGAACAACTCCCGTTTGAAGAGGCTCCAACCCTTTTTGCACCTGGACTCTTGCGTGTCCGCCAGAAAGTGATGCCACGTCACACGAACAACGAGCGCTACTGGCTCAAGGCCCGTACATGACGCAGCCAACGCACAGGAACTACTTCAACAGGACGACTACATCTTTCTCCAGGGCTTGTGATGAAGATCGCGAAGATGAAGGTGATGAGAACCCATCATAACTTGGGACAGAAGAAGTTGCAAGCAGCAGAATTGCTCCAGCATACACAAAGGACTTATCAAATGAGCCACAACTCCAATATCAACCACTGGGCCAAACTGTCACCAACATTCATTTGGAAATGTAGGCAGAAACGAGCCAAGGGATTTGCAACTTCAGTGTAGATCGCCTAAACCCAAAACCCTAAACCCCGGCCCTTAACCTTGAATCCTTAGATCAGTTGCCTGGGAGCACCAAACACCTCACCCGCAGCATCTTCACGGCCCGACCTGTTTTATAAGGGTTATATGGGGATAATGGAAAAGAAAATGGAAACTACTATAGTATAATAGGGTATATATATGGGTATAGTCCCCCTTAAGTAGATAGAATATGGGATATATGGCTGCCGGGGCGGGAGGTGGGAACCTCGGGTTTAGGGCTTTAGGCACTAGGGACCCCTGTCGCAAGGATGATGCAGCAATTGTCTAGGGGCTACTTGAGGGCTATAGGGGCTGTCAGGGATTGTAAGGCGGTTCCTTGAACAACGTGAGGCTTACGGTTTCATGGGTAAGGGTTGGGAGTTTCTCCAAGCAGGGGTATCCTAACGACAGGATAGATGGGAATTACCCGGGGATTGCACGGGTCAATTGCAGGTTTGCGCTCAGCCCCTGTATGGGGCCGGGGCAAAATTGCTGTCCAATATTCATTCCCGAGGAAGACAGAGGACCTGTATGTGCGGCCCATCTCTTCTTGCGAGGATAGCCATACGCCTAACAATCAAGAGGACCAGCAGTGTCGAAGGGCTTCTCGATGGGGTTTAAGGTTTTTTGAGACGGACATGTCATGTCGGGTTTAAGGATATAGGGCTACTACCTTATGCGGACGTGGCTTGGAAAGGCATGAGGTTTGACCTTAATACAAGGCACATGCCGGAAATCGCGCTAGGGTATTCAGGGTGAGTTGCATGACATGTTTAGGGGCTTTCAAAATTACAGGCTGATCCCTTTTCTTGGCTCTCGGACCCCACCATGTTGCTGGCAATTCACCCCCTATGTAAGGCACTCGCTGTGAGCAGAAAACTTGCATTCTGCGGGTGGCTGCCTACATAGAGCGCTAGAGCTGAAGGTCCCGGAGCCTAAGACAAGGGCCTCATCATGGATGATGACGCTGACGAGATGTTAGGATTCATGTTCAGAAGCAAGGTAAACTCTAAAGATTGGGGTCACGGGAGTTGGGAGCGAAGGTGCGCTCTTTGGGCTTGCCTGAGCCCACCAGTTGAAGCAAACGTCTGCCAGCAATGCTTGCGTGGCGAAAGACAATTTCCTAGTGCGGGAGAATTTACCAACACTGCCCACTACTCAGCCAAAGGCGGCAAGTACGTCAAGCATGAGGGAGTTCCTCTGTATTGAACCTATATATCCCCACAAGCATGCAGGTGTCTCTCGACGTTAGGGTTCCGCCTTCTGTAACTTGCGCATTTGGATGATAAAAGGGTCTAGAGGCCCCTTGCAAACTCTACAAGAACCATGTGCAAAACTCACGTAGACAGACAGGTTGCAACAAACCAACCCTCTGGAATGCATTTCCCTCCGGGAGAATGGGCTGGCTTGCTGAGGCGACGGCAGCCGGCGCAAAGTTTCTGCTGAAATCTTCAGGTCCGGCCTCTCTCTGCCAGGAAGCAAGAAACACAACGGCACCTACCCTCAATCCCAGGATCTGGGTTATTTTTGCTATTGCTACTACTATACTGTCGTTAGTATTCTTAGGGACTCACAATCTGCAAGCACTCGCCAAAGTTTCAAGCTGAGGCCCTATCCGCAAGTCCTTCTCTGCTCGGATACGGTCAGCCTCGGTAGTCGCAATGCTTGCTGCTCGGTTGGGGAGGCCTTAGGGCTTTTTGGGATACATGGGGACTCCAGGGTTTAGGGTCTATAGGGTTTAGGGTGCAGGTAACGGTTGGGGTCAGGATGCGGACCGTAGGATAGGATTGGTCTGGGCATAGGTCGCGCAGTCTTGACGGACAACAACCATGCATCTAAGTTGTCCAACAAATTATAAAAGGCGCGCTGGTTGGGCAGTGCTCTGTCTGACTCTATCTCTGCCAGCGTAGCGCTGGTGCCTCAAGCACCAGCTGCGATCTTTGCTTGCTTCTGGGCCCAGTTGATGAGCAAGTTGACGGTCAGTAGAGCTGTATTTTCCCTTACAGCGACATACTGTGGGTTTTTTGCCCCCCACCCCCCCTCTCTCTCTCTCTCTCTCTCTCTCTCTCTCTCTGCCTCTCTACAAGTATGCCTATATACATACTTGCACGAACGTGAAGAAAATATTTGCGCACCTGCCTCGTCGGGACGCGAAGCTCAGCACAAACAGCATTGTTTCAGCGAGAGCGAGGCATAGGACATGCTATGTTTTAACACTTTTACAGCAACTGGCAGCAACATAGGCAACTCAACTTAGCTAGACCACCCGACCGTGAAGTTTACCTGCCCGCAGGTCATGTTAACCTTTTGCCCCTGCAGTCTTCTGGGATCCGAACGCCATGAAGTGCCGGTGCCTCCACAGGGTTGAGGACTCTGGCGATCACAGTTTAGCAAATTGATGGCGCTGGCCACTGTGTGAGAGAAGGATAACCCCCTCAGGGTGCCAGACAAGTTCGACATCTGAAGACATGAAGTGGTCCACGCATCATACAAGGCGTGAACGTATGAATTTTGTTTTGCCATCGCAAGAGAGGTCCTGCGCTCCATGTCCGGGACTCAACCGAACCACCCTGATGCCTGCAGAGCCCTACAGAATCCCTGGCAAATCCTCCTCGACTGGGGCCTCTAACGTCCGCATATGCCCTTTAAAAAACACGGAGTATGATCTTTAAACCTTCAGCTCAATCTCCGCAATGCATTCTGACTTCTCTGGCCCTGGCCTTGTAACGGCACCACTTTTCATTTTGGATTTTTTTGCTCTTTTTTTTGGGATTTTTTTTCCTGCGACCTGGCGGGGTGATCGCTCGACTGGGCAATCTATTGAGCTATGAGGGCGAAAATATTGGGGCGCATGATCCGTTTGGGCACTGACTTTATTGGGCTGTGATACAATCTGGGACGCAGGTCAGCCATCTACTAGGCCGTGAGAAAACTTGGGACGCAGGTGAAGGATTTAATTACTTATGGCAGTGAATTTATTCGGCTATGCCAAAACAATCAAATCGCAGATACTTCTCAGAACGATTTTTGGGGGGCGATTTCGGATGCAGGTGAGGGATTTGATTAATTCTGGCACTGAGGCTGTTGGCCCCTGTGAGGACCGTGGGAACGCAGGTAAAGGATTTAATGCACTGTGGCACTGAATGCGTAGGCCTGTGACAACATTTGGGAGGGAGGTGAAGGATTTGGTTAATTGAGGCAGTGGGTCGATTGTGCTCTGAATCTGTTGGCCTCTGTGACCAAATTCGGACAGAGGTACGGGATTTGATTGATTCTGGCACTGATTCGACGATCATTAATATTAAATTCGGGCTGCGGGTACGGGACTCAAGTACATCTCAGAGTGACCTTTTGGGGTTCTGAAAAATGGGAATGCAAGCCCCGGTTCAGTCTGAAATACTGTGGGAGGCAGTTCTATAAAGGATGCTATTCTGGCAGTGAACGTTTTGTGTTACTTGTCAAGTTAGGAAACAGGTACGGCACAGGCGTTGATTACTTCTGGCAATCTGTGAGGAAATTTGAGGCGCAGGTCAGGGATTCGACAACTTTTGGCACCAAATGTGTTGACCTCTGACAGCATTTGGGACGCAGGGATTTGATTAACTATGGTCGTGATTTCACTGGGGTGTGTGAGAAAAAGCAAAGGATTTCAATACTTCTCAGAGTGATTGTTTGGGCAATTTCGGACGCAAGTGAGGGATTTGACTAATTCCATATTAAGATTTTTGTTGTTTTTGCTGATTGTACGTGAGTCTTTGCAAAATGAAGCCGTATGCTCTTCGAACACGAACGTTATTATGGTTTGGGCATGGATGCTCTGGTCACCGTATGCTCTTGGAACACGAACGTTCATCCAACAAACACGAACGGTCAGCCCTCTGTGAGGAATTCTGGGAGGGGCATGTTGTAAAGGATTTGATTACCGGTGGCGCTGTATGCAATGGCCTGCGACAAAATTTGGGATGTAGGCGCGGGATTTGAGTAATTGCGGCAGTGAATCTATTGGGGTGTGTAAAAATTTGGGTTGTCAGAAAGTGTTGTGAGAATGGGACGCAAATTCTGGCAATGAACTTATTGGGCTGCGAGAAACTTTGGGAGGCGGCCGCGGAATTTGATTAATTCTGGTAGTGACGCTCTTGGAGTCTGTGAGGAATGTTGGGACGCGGGTAAAGGATTGGATTATTGTGGCACTGAACGCGTTGGCCTGCGACAACTTGGGATGCAGCTGAGGGATTTGAATAATTATTGTGGTGCAGTTCTTGGGCTGTGTTTCTCGCACTGACTGTCTTGGGCTGTGGATTTGATTAATTCTGGCAGCGACGCTCTTGGAGTCTGTAAAAAAAATTTGGGACGCGGGTAAGGGATTGGATTATTGTGGCACTGAACGCGTTGGCCTGCGACAACTTGGGATGCAGCTGAGGGATTTGAATAATTATTGCGCTGCATTTTTCGGGCTGTGTTTCTGGCACTGACTGTCTTGGGCTGTGAGCAAATCCAGGATGCCGGTAGAGGGTTTGAGTACTTTTCGAAGAGATTCCTTTGGGCTGTGAAAAGATGGGAGCGTAGATCCCGGCTTTGACTAGGAGACAGTGTGGGATTGAATTAATTCTGGCAGTGAACCTATGGGCTGAGACAATTTGGACGACTGCAAAACCCTGATTTCATTCAGTTTGCATCAGGGAAGGAATCCAGCCGTGGGATTTGATTAATTTGGGTATGATTGAGGACATGTCCAGCTGGGGGATTTGACTAAAATCGGGGGCAGAACACAGAAAATGGTAGCGGGATTTGATTAATTGTGGTATGAGGACATGTCCAGCTGGGGGATTTGATTAAAATCGGGGCAGAACACAGAAAATGGTAGCGGGATTTGATTAATTGTGGTATGCCTGGGAGATGTGCAGCTGCGGGATTTTGGTCAAATCGGTGGTAGAAGACAGAAAAAATCCCAAAAACAAACAGATATAAATTCCAAAAAAATTGCACCCCCCTTGTAACTTCCGTGGCACTATGACTTTTTTTGCCATTCGGCGCTATGACTTCTGGATTCTCTTGTGCTATGTTATTATGCCTTCTGACTTCCCTGGGCATCTGATCCCAAACGCGTATTGCACCCAACCCTGATAAACCTAATAGCCGGGAGCACGAATGCAGGACCCTGACTACCCTCAACCCCTAACACTAATCCCAATGTGAATTCCATAGACCCTAAATCGCTCAAACTTCATCCCGACACCCTTTACCACCCAAACCCTACGCCCGAAACCCCAGCTAGGAGCCCGCGTAACCTAGGATTACCAAGGGCCACATTTGTTAGCATAACCCAGCTTAAAAGAAGAACCTAGGGCCCCCAAAAGGGGAACTTAAAGGACCTTTGACTTAGTAAGTCTACTCAGTAACTGGGGTTATGGGGCTTATAAAAGGCATTATTGGGGATAGTAGCTAGACTTACTAAAGCAAAAAATCATCCGAGTAACCCAAGCCCAAGTTCCAGCGGCCTCTTCAGCGACCGCAGCGGTCCCTTCGGGTCGGCTTGGCGTTTCGGCCTTGGTCCTCCAGCTTTCCAGTGTACTCGTAGGGCCAGGACAAGGGTTACAGTCCCCCAAGTAGATAGAATATGGCTTTGGGTATATGATAATGAGATCCCTATATACCCCATATTCGATCTACTTAAGGGGAACTATATATCCTGCTGACCCTCCAAGTATAAGTTGAAGGTATAAGGACTAAGGGGTTTTGGGGCTGACCTAGGAGCTGTGAGGCTTTTCAATCAACAATGGTTGAGGTTCAGGGTAAGAAGAGACTTTTGCGGGGGAGGAGATGGGGAAATTCCCGAAGCTCATGCTTCACCAACACGTAAACCCTAAACCCTGAGGCCTGATCTCGAAACCCTAAACCTAATTATCCTACCGTCAGTTCCAACCGGCCATGTAAGACCAAGTGGTTCAGGTATATGTCTTTTTTAAGTTTTAGGGTTTAGAGGCCAGATACATGTAGAACATAGGCAACTTTAGGAGTCCTCCCAGAGGCTCTGATATTTCTTTGAGGAAGCCCACGGATTGGCCGCCAGGATGCGAAAGAACGCTCTGAAGGGAAAGCGCTGATGTCTCCCAAGAGCCAAGTGACAGAGAATCCTAGGTAAGTCTTTAGTGGTTTAGGGGGTAGGGTGTGGGGCTGGCATTTTATGAAAAGTGATCTTATCCACAAAAGCACACAGCTACGAGGCAAACTAGCCGAATGTTATCCAACTTGAGCTAGCCCCTCACCCGGAGCTCTACACCTCAAACTCTGCACCCTCACATCTGACCCCCAAACTCTAAACTCTGAACCCTAAACCCCAAACTCTCAACCCTATAAATGCACAGCACGAAACCCTAAACCCTAAATAGTAGTTTCCATTTTCTTTTCCATTACGCTATTAACCGTTATATAATCCCCATGCAACCCCAGATCCCTAAATCCTAAACAGTAGTTTTCATCTTCTTTTCCATTACCCTATGGACCCCTATATAATCCCCATATAGCCCCGTAATCCCTAAACAAACATCAAACCCCTGGCTCAAGGGTCCTGCGGCTCCCTCGGCGAAGGAAGCTCTGCCGAGTCCACTGGGGGTTACCTCCGCTCAGTTTGGGTTCAAGCTTTAGGCCCAAAATCTTGAACTCAAACTCAGCGGGGTTCAGGGTTAAGGGTTACATGTACATATCTCCATATATATATATATATATATTTATAGAGGTTATACAGGGATTGCACAGGGGGCTTGGGTGGCGCCATGCAGGGGTTAGGAAGAGGGGAGTTGGAGTTCAGGGTTATATCGGGATTATACAGGGTATATATAGAGAGCTCGGATTTAAGGCAATATGGGGCCCGTTAGCGTGCATTTCTCTTGAAGACACTACGCAGGGGCCGTCATTCGGTTCGGTTCAAGACTCAAACGCAAAAACCAAAGGAACGAAGGCCTTTGCATGCCCCTCTCGGGGGTTCATTTAGGCTTTGAGGAGTGTGAAACCATCCCTATGCGCATGCGCATACCATATCCCGAGATATACACATGCACTGTATGACTATCAGTATAACCCCATAACGTTCACTATGCATCCTACGTACCACCAATGACCCTAAACGCAACATCCTGAGCCCTAAACCCTCAACGCCAAAACCCATTCCCTCAAAAGTGCGCAAGCCTGGCGAGGACGCGTCGAGGGCCTGCTCCTGGGCACAGCTCTTCATGTGAGCCACAGTCTAAGCTCCTTTAAGGTGTGTTATGTAGGGGATCATATAGGGGAGTATCATAGGTCATAGGGCCTATTCAGGAGGATACTTGGAGTGTAGACTTCAGCTCATGTCGTGGAGTTCAGGGTTTAGGGTGTAGGGTTAAGTAGGTTGCGGGTATCTCAAAATGGCGCGCCTTATGGGGGCCCAAAGACTTTTGCAGGAACTAGATGTGATTTGGCGGATCTTCATTTGGGATCATTTCAGGAACAGAATCTTGAGACATGCACATCTGAACGCCGTCAAAGTCATGGGCCTTGGTTGTTGAAAATTCTCGGTGGCAAGGATCATGCAAATAGTTTGGGTCATGCTTCCCACCAGGAAAATCTACAGGAATACCTTGGCCCCACATTTCTTGAACAAGTTGACATGGGCTCAAACCCAACTGCCTACCTCAGCGGCAGATCTGTAGGGTTTTCATCCGCAGGCGTTTCTCCCCGAATCACAGGGTCCGGAGCCTCAACTTCTGCTTGCCGCAGAGGCCATGAGCCGACATTAGCATGAAGCATCCCCACCACAAATATTGAGCACCGAACTTAACTCAATGACGAACATGACTTGTTTGCTTTCCCTGGTATGTATAAAGCACAAAAACAAAATGCGCTACTCCAAGTATCCCCCTTAATAACTATTAAGCTACAATACTCCCCTTTATAATTCCCTATAAACCCCCTTCCAGGAGTTTAGACTACACCTCACGTGGAGTTTACCCACCATCCAATACCTGCTCGTACTACAAGGCAGTGGGGGAGTGGATCCCTAAGCAATCCCTCTGCAGTGTCCCCAGAATTCTAGGATCCCCAGTAACCCAGGGCCAAAAAAGTTCCCCCATTTTGAATACCCCTTAGTTTGATAAAAACCTGAGGACCCCCCTAGAAGGAAAAGGGGCTCAGTCAACTCCTCAGAATTGCGCATGTTTTCACACCCTCACTCCACCTGAACCGCCCTCAAGAACGTCATCAAAGGATGCCAATATTGGGGGCGAGGGATGCAGGTCAGTCAGGGACTGACAAGTCGAGCAGATTCCTGCGTTGGCTTCTGCAGGTGTTAAACACTGGGGTATTATCAAAGAAGTGTATGAATTCACCGTCCTTCTCAGGGTTTTACTGGTATTGCAATCTGATAATCTGTATTCTCGGGTTCTGATACCCTAAAAGACTAGACAACCCTGAGCCCTAAACCCTAAGCCCCTAATCCCTAGTAGCTATTGAAGAATGGCCTGCGCTATTGTCTAAACTCCTAGTATCCCCCTTAGTAACCCCCAAATGTACTCCCCTACAATAAGGGGTTTAGGTTTAGACCCCAAACCCTGAATCCTAAACCCTAGTCCTTCATCCCAAAGCCCTAAACCCTAATCCGTAGCCTAAACCTTAACCCCTAAACCCTACATACCCCCCTTTAAGGAGTTTACTTTCTAGCTCCCATGCACAAAGCACACAGCAGGCCAGGCCCTCTAGACGAAGGATTTACCGTTTAGAGATCAGGAATTAGGGATTTGGGGTTTAGGGGTTTAGGTTACTTTGGGGTTCAGGGTTTAGGTTTTTGGGGTTCAGGATTTTTGGAGATTCAGTTTTGGTGCTCATTATGACTGGGGCTTAGGGTTTAGGGTTTACTCGGAATCTCCAAAAAGCACAAGGTCCAGATCCGAGAAGGCGTCTGACGTTCCTCCTACCCTGTTAAATTCTAGTGTCTGGAGCCCGCAAGAGGGTCATAGAAAGGAGGGCCTCAGAAGTAAGATTCCTTCAAACCTTCCTAAGTCTTCCTAGGTTCCAGTGAGTTGTCCAACTATGAGGGCCCCTTTATATGGAGTCACCTCAGGGTTTCCGTCATTTGTCAACATCACCAATCTGTTTAATAATAGCAATTGTAACAGTTATACGGTTCAAGATAACAATATGAATACTCATACTGCGCTAGATATCTTACTAAAATCCTACTTATCATAACACTACGACAAATGGTAATAGTCAAGCTGAGGGCTTATGCAGGCAGACTGCGGGCAATCTATGCGAGAGGACCAGCCTAGGATGTAGCATACCCTGGGGGACGACATGGGGAGATTGCAAGAGGATGCTGGTTGGGTCCCTATAAAATACTGGGTATTCCATACAGGTTATCTTCAGAAACTTCCATCCATGTTTTAAAGAGACTCCACTTTAGCTTAGACTTCGCAAATGCGAAAGCTGAAGTAAGCAGTGCAGTGAAACCCCATTCCTGTCTTACCGTATCAATCCCTCTTAACTTGCGTCACAATTCTAGAAAGTATCGAGAGTAACTCTGTAAAGTATTGTAAACGCCAAAGCCAGCGCTTATCTTTCATCTGCTCCTGCGAAAACGTCGAAAGGGCCGGGGCTTCCGCGCCAGCCCCCACGCCGCGAAGCAGTAGAGCCAAGAAACAGCTCTGCTTGAATTACTGCGGTTTCCAAGGTTGGAGACAAGGTGCATGTCATGTGAGCCATAGTCTTAACTTTCCTAGAATCCACCTTAATAACCCCTATAATGCTCCTCTATATAACCCCTTTAAAGGAGTGTAGACTACAGTACATATACCAACACTGCAGAACACCTCACTCATGAGCAGAACACCTGAATAATGAACGTTCGCAAGGCACCTGCTCTTTCCAACCTCGGACGACCAAGGCTGCCATGAGAGAGGCAGCCCCTATGCGTATGAAGAGTTACTTCAAGGTTTAGGGTTTAGGGAATTTCCCAAACGTGAAGTGTGAACTTAACATCGTGTAGGGGTCCGCCTTCCCTCTACTGCTTCATAATCCGTCTCAACTGGCGTGCATCCTCGGCAGCAGCTCGTGACTCATACCTGAGTCATTTGGCATGCTGATGCCAACTTCCTAATCGCTTCCACCTGATATTCAAAACCCTCAAATGCTGAATAATAGATTAAGTGTTCAACTGGTTAACTTACTAAGTAATCTCATTTGACTTGATAGATTTAATATTCAGTTATGAATTAATACGCTAACCACCTGATCTAACTAACAATGGTTGATTTTTCATGGAATTCAAGAGGACTTTCAAGGCAGCCCTGCCTAATTCTTGCAATAAATCTCCGCTAATATTGAAATGTTTTTTTTCGCGACGCCGGATTCTAGGTATTAGGAGGGCAAGTCGTTTAACATCGGGGGAATGCGAGGATTCTTGCCCTTGTTATTGTTCTTACTATTTCTGTTAGTAGCATTAGTCTCGTGGCCAACTTGAATGGTTCATGGCCTGAGAGAAAACCTTGTTGGGAAAGTATCCTCATCAACAGCCATTCGGATTGAGATCAGGTGGGCTAAGTGCAATTGATGGGCTTAACTGTGACCCCAGCTACCTACTGCTTTATGGGTTATACCTACCAATCAAGGGGTAATTACTACTAGGCTGTAGGTAATTGCGGCAGATGTGATAATTTGCTGTCTCTCATGAACGCGCACAGTAGGATTCCAAAACAATGATGAATTACCTAGCCACCCAACTGCCCATAACAACAGCCCTGGCTGTTATTCTAGGTATTTGTTTGGGAGGCCCGGGTAGACTCTTGAAGTACCCTGTAATACAACTATGCTATAAGGGATACTAGTAACTATTACGGTCCGCTTTTATTCCTGCTATGCCACTATTATAGGGTGGGGATTCCACCTAACCTACAACCTCCCAAGTGTAAGACCAACCTGGGTCTTAAAAGGACCTGGAACTACACTTCACAAATCGAGAATCAAAATGGGTGGGCGCTCTTGGGATCCGGGGGGGGGGGTAATGAGAGTTTCAAGGCGTCTACTGTCAAGGAACTTAAGCTATGTAAATTAAATTACCATAGTATGGGTATATAACAAATCATAGGGACATCTTATTGCAGTAACATAACTTAAGCTCCTAAACAGCAAGACGGATTAAGGCGCCATTTTTTGAGAACCTCCCATCTGGCATCTCAAAACTTGGAACCCTAAACCATAGACCCTCAAAACTTGAAACCTGGAGTTCCTTGTCTATTGGTTTACTAGGTGGTACTCCAAAGGCCCCCTCCAAAAACAAATCTTATGAATAGGTTCCCTTCTACCACAATAAGGAAACTAATAATGTTTAGGTAGCGTTACTAAAAAGGGTGACAATAGCGTCTTGTTGCCGGCCTGGAAAATACCGGACAATCAAATTTGCTTTCTAACAAGATCGGAGCCCGAAACTATATAAACAAGTCCAAATCGCAAGAATGAAGGGGTGGCAATGATATTTTTTGTCCGGCCTTAATAGATTGATTCCCTTCTACTTGTCCTACTAGTATTACGAGCTGCAGTACCTGGTCCTACCCATGTCCCCGTCATTTGTTATTGCGACCCCCCCTTCCGCAAGCCCAAATCGCAAAACAAGTTCTGGGGGGGGGGGAGGTTATTAGGGTCACCTAAACATCTAAAAATTAATTATCCTAGAGTGCCCCTAAACCACCTGCTGTAGGGTTTGGGGCCTGTCGTTGCATCCATGATGCTCAAATCAGATATCCAGCCCTTAGGCGCTTTTCTGTTTACGTAGCCAAGGCACAGAAGAAGCCGAGGCCTGCGCTGAAAGATTAGGCTTTAGGGGTTAGGGTCCTGCCCCCGCCCATTAACAGTCCATAGTAGTAGGGGTCATATTCAGGGCTATGTATGACCAAAAGATAAACACAGTATCCAAATGTTAACGAGTGCGGACAGTACCCATCAAGGGATTATCTGTAGCCTTAGGGGTCCAAGTACCCAAATAATAAGGCTTTAGGGTAGCTAAAGCCCCGATAGTTGAGTACTTGGACCCTCAGGGTGGGGTCCAGGGTTTAGGGCTTAGAGGGTTTATAGAGGGATTCCATGTGTTCTTTAGGGGTTGTTATGGTATTACCACAATAATGGATACCCGCATGGAACTTCTTTAGGCCCCCGGATGATTGATGACTGAAATGTGTTCACTCCCCAGGCCGCCTGATATTCAGGTGATGGCGAAGATCGAAAATGGGAAATCCAAATGGAGATAGGAGACTGTATGGCAGTTCAGAGGAGAACAACTTGGGATTTGATCAGGTGAGGTCATTCGAATTTGGTCAGCAATAGCTTGGCTTGACCAGGATGAGTCATTGCCGGGTTTGGGAGTGGAAGAGTGCGGACTTGGGCTTGGGGCCCTGTATCATCTTGGCTAATGATTCTTTTGCAGAACGATCCGGATAATGGTCGATCTGGACAGAAGCTGTTGAAACACCACTGCAGCAGAAGGAGGAGGTGTCTTTGGAGACTGGCAGCGCAAGCTGCGACTTAAAGAGCCAAGAGGCAGTTCAGGATTTACAACATGGAAGCTACTACGGTATATTGGGGTTTTATTGGGGCTATATTGGTAGCAATATACCCCAATATAACCCCAATGCTAATGTAACACCAAAATCTTCAAACAGCAACGCCATCAAAAACACCCTGAAACTAAACGACACCCCTGAAACGCAGGATGGGAATGTGTCATATGGCTTTCTTCTCACACTGGAGTCTCACAGGGAAGGCATTTGATTGATACCATTGTCTACTTTTTCTGTCAGATACAGCCCCGCGCATCTTATGGCCCAAATTTCATGCATGGCTCCATAAACCCTAAAGCCTCATGTGGTTCGACCCTCAACCTCCCCTGCGCGGTTCTCGCCAAGCGTCATCAGGCAGTGCTCACCGCACATCTTGGGCACGTCCTTGATTTGAAAAGGTGATGGTGCTATCCCTGCAAAAACGGATAATACATAAGTTTGCTCCTACTTGAACGGCTTATCCTCTCCGTTGCCAGAAGGATGTCTGGCAGGCAACATGTTCAAGCCATACTCTGTAGCTTCCACGACCTGCGAACCCCAAACATATCGTACCTTGTGCTATGCTACTATTTTCCAAGTCTGTTGAGAAGAGTGGTTCACGGGGTGAGTAACCTACTTGGAGGTCAGGGGGACTTAATAAGTTGCTTCATAATGTGGATAATTGGGGTAACTTCGTGGATAATAGGGGTGAAAAGTATACTTACTAAATCTCCTGACCCTCCAAGTTCTGAGCCCCATAGGCTCCCTGAGGTTTGCCAAGGTGCCCAGGCACCCGTTTAGGGTTTAGGGTTTAGGGTACCCCTACCCCCCGCTTCAGGACACCCCAAGACAAGCTGACTGATGTCACAGCTTACAAGAAAGAGCCGGGCCCATCTTCGGAAAATTTCTACCTTTATGAGGAAATATAGGGGCATATAGGGGTTCTATAAAGAAAATTCAAACTACTGTTTAGGGTTTAAGATGGTTTGAGGTTTATGGTTCTGGGGCCTGCGAAACTTTGGGGGGGATGGAACCTTCCCAAAATTAGGAGTCCCTATCATCAGGATTATGATCATATTATATTACAATTATATTATACAGGGGTCTACACTAAGGTCTCCCTACATCGGACCCTAAACCTTAAACCGTAAGCGCTAACCCCTAAACCGTTGTAGGATGGTTGTGCCTCCAAACCCTAAACCCTACACCCTAAACCCTAACCCCTACACGCTAAACCCTGATAGGCAATTCAGAGCAAGACTTAAAACATCCCAAGGCTCGCTCCAGGAAAGGTCTTTGGGAGCGCCGGGCGTCAAACAAGGCAAGTCATTGAAGAAAACGCCTTGGGATGATAGATTCGATGAAGTTCAACGGGTTTATATGAGCTTTAGGCTGTAGTCTAAACTCCGTAAGGGGGGTGTTATAGAAGGGATTATAAGGGACTGTTACGAGGGGATTAAGGGCCAGGGGAGAGGACTGGAAGATGTTTTGTAGTCCCTATGTACCCCCGACAGCCCCCTCACCCCTGTAAAAACAGATGTCCTCCGAAAATAATACTATCATGTACAAGGGGAGTATTGAGTATGGGGGGTGTGGAGGTTTAGAACTAGCAAGTTGAATAACATAAAATCAAATAAGCCTAGGTGGCCCTTCTGCCTGCCTTCTAGGGGTATACTAGAAGACGATACATCATCCTCCCTTCTGCTACTCCTACCTCCTCATGAAGTCGCTGCTGCTCATCTGGGCTTGGGACAAAAGACCCTAAAACCTAAACCCTGAATTGGGGTCTCTGGTTTGGCCTGGAACCATGGCTTGATAGCTTGGTGGGTTCGCAACCTAGGTACTTGGTGTTTTGGGGAGGTCCCCATGATAGGTAACATTTGAAGGTCTAAGTTGGGGTCCCCCTAGAATCTGGGGTTGGGTGCAGCAAGCCAACAGCTTCCAGCCGGACGAAGCCGAATGACTCTGTAAAAGGCAAATGGACGAAATCGTCCAGAACGCTCCTATGAGCATGTAGCGTAAGGTCTCCATAAACCCCTGTACGCATGCACCCCGCGTTGCATACCCACTCCGTTCCCCACAATGCAACTCACCCACAATCTCTCCAGCAGTCGCGGTAGCCTCAAGGGTCCATGTGGTCTCTTACTTTGGGCCCACAAATGTTCCCAAAGCAGTTCTGTCATAGAACTGGTTTCGTGACCGAAGACTATATAACTCTTCCATCTATATGGACCCTTGGGTTGAGACAGGCCCTTTTTCCGCAAAGCTTGCGACTGGCTCCATCTCAGACGACCACCTCGTTGGGTAGCTCGAGGCCGTGTCGCAACATGAGCTCCTCCGCTTCAGGGATGTGCAGGTTGAAGGCGTAGATTGCCAGGCCCAAAGGGTCCATGTAGGTATATGGTATATACTTAGGGCCCAAAGGGGTTCCCATATACCTACTTTAAGGCCCAAGTATATCCCATATACCTACATAGACCCTTTGGGAGGATGTTTCAGGTGTAACTCTAGGGTTCTGGGAAATGAGGTTACGAATTTGGCGGCATAAGGGTTCGGACGACCCAGCTCATTCAGAAATCTAATTTGTTGAACATAATTCAAAGCCAGCATCCCTGATCTGTCCAAAGCTTACTGGTGGCTGGAAGAGAAAAGAATATTGCATTTAAACGCCGTGAGCCAGGAAACTTTCAACCCCACATCCCAAGCCCTAAACCCAAAGTCCTCAAGCCTGCAAACCACGACAATCTGTCAAGCCAAACCCGAATCCTGAACCTTTTTGAAACCTTTCGTCCCCAAAAATCCCGCGTCCTTGAGGCGCGACGCATCTTCGGAAGGAATTGCCGGCGGCTCCTGGATGTCATGGACAAGGGTGTAAGGTTCGGTACCTGAGGACTACATGGGGTATTAACGATTCAGGATGCTGTCTCCGGGGGAGGTAATTACAGGGGAGAGTAATCAAGAAGACTAAACGGGCCTTTGTGATTATACAGGGGCTATGCAAGGAATCTAATTCGGGCTATGCGGGGATCACCTTCCCCTCATAATTCACCTCGCCATCCCTTGCAAGAATTTTCCGTCAGGCCGCGGGGCTGTAGTAAGGTATATAGGGATATATATATATGGGGTATACAAAAAGCGTTTTCAAAAACCTTTGGGAACCCAATGGAGACATGAGGGCGGTATGAAGAATTTACAAATAATACTGCGTAGGGCGCGTTGGGTGCAGTCGTCCCTTTGGCGACGCCAGCTATGTCTAGTAGCGACTAACACTGGGGACCACCACATCCTGTCGGCCGCCACCTCTCACAATTTTTCTTTTGATGTCTCTCGTAGGGATCCTTTTTGAGAAGCTTTCGTATTTAGGTCAAGGTAGTGTTCGAAGGTAAGGACCTTTATGAAGGTCCCCTCATGGTGCCTACCACATGACAATGCCTGACAGTACTTGCCAGGACATCAAGATAACAAAAAAAAGGAAAAAAAAGCAGAATTGCAGTCTCCGAGCACACACGACCTCTGATCAAACTTGCTTTTTTGCTTGTTTGAGGTATTAATTGGGTTGCGCCAAGGGCCCTCTCACTTTTGGTGCTTGCCCAGGTCTTTCACATGACGCTCGAGATGCGATCCCCATAAAACTTACGAAGCAGAAAGCTCCCACCGACCTAAAACCAAACCCAGCGCTTTATACTCCATAGGTCTAGGACTGGGATACTTGAGGTAGCTTAATATCAAAATGACCCGTGAATCCAAAAGCCCAGGACCATCCCGCAGCATGAGCACTCCACACTCAACACTGAAGACTTCAAGGGTTAATAGAACTGGGTGCCTAAAGCTCAAGCCCTGAAGACTCGCCATAGACACCTGCAAGACCCTGCATCGCAACCACTGTGATGCCTACAGCTGCCCTTCCAGAAGTAAAACGACTACAACCCTATGCAATCCCGAGACACAAGCCCAGCGCCCGGGCTCATGAATTGGGTCTTCTAACTCACCATCACGTGCTACGGCGCGCTGCCACAAGGCTTGCCTTACCACTTTGTAGCATCAGGAGTTGTCTCAGGACGAGGACACCCTTCGAGATCCTAAAGTTCAGGGTCCCCAGGGTTTAGAGATATCCGGGATCGGAGGATTTTCTTCAACTCTAAATATGGGTAGGTTTAGAGATATCCGGGATCGGAGGATTTTCTTCAGCTCTAAATATGGGTAGGTCATAAAATCTTTGGGGCCTATGCTGCCCTAGTGGAGAGCCACAAGAATCATTGCAGAGCTCTGGAAGTATTTGTCACCCTCAGCTTTCCGCAACATGGATACCAACCTCCTAACACGGGAAATGGCGCAATGGAGGATAATGTAGGGGGCTTCATACTACAGTGCATACATAAAACCTCTCTCTCTCCCGCTCTCTCTCTCTCTCTCTCTCTCTCTCTCTCTCTCTACACATATATATATATACTCTCGCTACATATATATATATGAAATATGCGGATTTGAAGGAACACTGTTAACACGTCTCATTCCGGATGAGGGATGCTTGCGCCTCTTCCGGTGAAGCGTTCTACTGAGAACAGGCGGTGGGCCTTAGACCTTCTCCCTTCAGCATCTCATGGATTGAGAAAGCCACCCAAATGAGGGCTTCGGGTACCTTTGTGGGGGTGTCCTTATAAGAAGGATTATAATATGTTAGGGTCTACATCGGGTCCCCCCCTACTTGGGAAACCATCTAAATCTTGAAACGATAGACCCTAACATCACTACAGTTCTGATGACGAGAAGGCAGAAAGCAGGCTTTGAAGCAACGAGCTGCACCACACCGGCCATTATCCCAAGGGGTGAAGCTGGATCTTCGATGCTCCACTTGTGAATCTGAGGCAGGGTGAGCTGTTCAGGGTGTATAGGGTAACCTAGATAGGGCAAACGCTGAACCTGATGTCGAGGATACCATGAAACATGAAAAGCCATCTTGCGCATCCATCTGGAACCATGACATTATTCACGGTTGAAACACGCTCAGGTATTCATTAGGATCCTACTCCGTTGCGGCGTTCGCGGGGCAGCTCAGGGATATTGCCACAAAGCCAGCTCCAATTTCCTGAGTATTTGGCGTGGCTCAAACTTTGGAAATACTGAGCAGACCATAATTTTTCCTGGCAAATGAGTAACGGAGGCGGGTGTTGGCAGAGTCGTTCTCCATGAGTCGGAATAAGGAGGGTCAGAGTCGGGAAGAAGGAGGGCTAGAGTCGGGACAAAAGGGGGTGGAGTCGGGAAGGGACCGGAGGCGAGAGTCGGGAAATGTGGAATGAAACGTCATGCAAATTTACATGATGTTTCCTACCCCCATATCTTGTTGGTGGACTGTTCATGTGCGGGCAATCCAAGCTAAGGTCACTGTCGAGAAGAAAATTTCCCTGTTGCACTACGATCTCAATGGGTGCGTTTGACTGTAAGGTGGTGCGACACATACTCCGTAGACCCTACAGACTGGACCCCCAAAAGCTAAACCCCAAGCCTTGAACCCTGCTCCCTGGTTTTCAGACTGTCCCAACTCCTGTCCATCTATATTGGTACAGCACTTTGAACTGTTGTACAGTCGTAACTGTTGGAGGATTTTACCTTCTTGGGAGTCCTATAATCTCCAGACCCTAATCCCTAAACCTTGATCTTCATCATTTAAGACGACCCCACCCTGTAAAAGTGGTATAAAACAAATATAGTAGGACCCTAATATGTTCCTTATTGTCCCTTGAAATCACTATTGCTGGGTGTGGTGTCCACCTTATCCTAATCCCTAATCTATAGACCCTTATATCACAAAATGGAACAGCAATGTGAACTTCTGTAAGGCCTTAGCTTTTAAGGAAGAGACCCCGACGAATCTTACCCCTGCTGAATCCTAATACTCAGACCTAAAACGAAATAACCCAAAGCGATTATAGTCTCTCATGCGGTGATTTTAGTTTCCACTGCTTGAGAGCTTTTGGTCTGAGGGTTTCCGGGTTACGGGCATCAGGGTTCTAGGTTTTGTGTAGGGTCTCGTGTTCAGCATGCATGGCTTGCGAGTTTTAGGGATGTAGTTCCTGTGCAATACATCATGTAAATTTACATCCTGTTTTGCATGATCGAATAAGAGCAGGTTTCCATGGTTCCCGACTCCCTCCTTTATGTTTCCTGACTCCTGCCATGTATGGTTCCTGACTCTCGCCCTCGTGTTTCCTGACTCCCAAGCCCTGACTTCCTTTCATTATGAACGACTTCGACAGCGCCCTAACGGAGGCCATACAAAACATCCAACAAAGGCCCACAGATTTCTGAATCCTCGCCTCACGCTGACGCAAGAAGGCTTGCATCATCTGCTCCGCGATAGCTGCACCAGATTCTTCGTCAAGCCGCTCCTGTCGTACTGGCTGGTCGTATGTTACCGCATGGGGGTTTGCCAAATTAGAGGTCCTTTATTTATGGGAGTTTCTGGGCTGCGGATTATCGTATATGAGGGTCTGTATTTACACACACTACCACTGGAGAATACAAAGCCGACATGAAAACCCAACTCGCACTAGTGCAGGATGGACAGGGAGAAAAGTAAGCAAGCACAACAAAAATAGCTTGATAATGGTGCCTGTACTGGCAAAGGTGGTGGCAATGGCGGGCGGTGGTGGTGCTGCTGATGATGATAATGACTACTCACTACTGGTCCCAGCATTACAGCAGCCGAAACCAATAGCAATGACAACGCTACATGGCTAATTAGAATTCAATGGTATGATTCTCTTCACTCATGCAACACTCAAAGAAGCGCGCGACAGGAACAACAAAACTCATAATCATGTAGATGGGTCGTTTCTGACATGCGGGCCGTCCGATGTACGGAAAAAGACCATAAAACAAAGTCCATTCCTAAAGGTCCCAAATCCTAAAAATCCTAGGAACATCCACCTGCGAAGTATAGCGTTGCAAAAAAAACAGAAACCTCCACATCTGCCTCTGAGCCCTACATTTTTAATCTTAATCAGTCGCTAGCCCTAAATCCTAATTCGACTTTAAATCCTAAAGCAAATTAAACCAAAAATCGAATCAAACCCTTACAGGACGCTACCTGCAATCCCCCGTACCTACAGCTTAGTAGTCTGTAGTATTTCCACCCTTAAATATTTGGTAGGTATAACCTCTACAACTGTACGAAATTAAGATTACACGCAAACCTAACCCCATAAATGCACAATGCTAACCGTACCTGCGGCCCACAAATCGTTCCAAAAACAACTCAACTAAAGAAATAGCAATAATTCTCGTCAAACCAACACCCGAACGGGCAAAACAACATCCGCACGGATAAAACAACTCCCGTCGTGTTCCGA
>CAJNIZ010043619.1:30252-54111 GCA_905231905.1 Symbiodinium pilosum | reverse complement strand
GAATATAAGAGGACCCTAACATGATCCTTATCATCCCTTAATAATCACTATTACTGGGTGGGGTGGTCCACCTAAGGTAGACTATCCTGCTCGTTAAGGATGCTATACCCGGTTGCGGTGAAGGAACTTAAGTTAACTTACCAAAGTCAGGAAACACAATTATCAACTATAGCTCCCTATGCCGGAAAAAATTGATTTCAGCTCCTTAGATGCAACCCGGAAGATCCGATGCCCTAAACCCCTAACCCTAGTCTCAAAATGCTACCCCGAATTCTGGGACTCTGCGTTTGGGGTTCCATGTGAGCTATAATCTAAACTCCTAGCATCCCCCTTAATAGCCCCTATAGCAGTCCCCTATATAATCCCCTATAGAGCCCCCTTTAAGGAGTTTAGACTATGGTTCATGTCATTTTGGGGGAAGGTACCCTGCGCAGCACTCCGAGCCCGCTGCTGCAAAGCAAGCAATGCCAGTTGCAGCATCTTCTCGTGGTTGATGTACCCCAGGGCTCCATGTCCATAAATAATACCTACATTGGGCGCCAGAGTCTATAAATATAACCTACATTGGGCTATTTGGAGCCTTAGGGGTAGAAGAAGCGATTCTCTTGTTGTTAACGTACTACAGCCCGCAGCAGAATACAAGCTTGCTGACTTTTGAAGATTAAGGTAACCTGATTTGAAATATTACTAATGTGTTGGGCTACGGCGTTGAATCTAGTGACACATGCCGCTGAACCCTAAACTGCAAGAAGCCGTACCCTAAACTCTAAATCTTGCGGGAGTTGGGCTTTAAAAGCCCAATAATAGCAGCAATAATCGCAATGATAGTAATCGTAGTAGTGTAATACAATACACATGGCAGGCTCGAAGCTACAGGCAGCGGTGGACAATTAGCCAAAGTCAAAACTGCTGCACAAAGACCCTGGGGGCCTAAACGGTAGGGTTTAGGATTCCGGGTTTAGGGGCTTAAGGTCTAGGGTTTAGGGTTTAGGGTTTAGGTGGTGGGGTCGAACGTTCCGTCCAAAGCAATAGTAAATGACTTCTTCCCGTTTCATCCCCAAGGTTCCTTGTGCCAGAAGCATCACTACCGCACACGCGCCTCGTTCTTCCTTCTTCGGAAGGAGCGATTGCTCAAGCCAACGTTGTTCAAATTGCTGGGTGGGTGATTTCCGCCAATAATTACAACATATGAGCTATTCTAAAAATCTCAAGCCTTTTTCTGGCCTGCAGTATGTTACACGCAGTATTTTGGAGTAGAACAATGGAATCCACGTTTTGGAACCTGTACGTCGAAATGTACTTCCACAGAAAGGATCCCCTGGTTACGCCACTCACTGAGACTCGCACTCCGCACCGTCACGAAAGCTTATCGATTTGGGCTATGGCATATTAATGCTTATATGGCACAGGCGACAGCCATCTCCCTCGAGAAGCCTCGTCTAAGAGCATATGAGGAGTAATAGGATATTGGGGTCATGCAGTGACTACAAAGAGATTATACTGAAAATTGAACTAGGAGGGGTCCCTCCGAGAGGTCCCTCCGCAGAACACAGGACTTCTACGATGCTGGCAGTAGTAGTAGTAGTAGTAGCAGCAGCAGTAGTAGTAGTAGCAGCAGCAGTAGTAGTAGTAGTAGCAGCAGTAGTAGCAGTAGTAGTCGTCGTCATCGTCGTCGTCGTCGTCGTCGTCGTCTTCCTTGCTACGTCCTTCTTGGAATCCAATACCGCAAAGGCTCTTTTGCTGCCATATTCTTGGGTTCTACGGCCCTCGGCAAGACTACCTTCTAAGGTGGGCTCAGCTCAAAGCGGGCATCACCTGTTTATGTGGTCAGTTGACCAACTTTCGTAGCACCGCATCAGGCGAAGGACCAGTGAAACAGCTGCACCAGGCGCTTTTGTAAACGGAGTCGTACGCATCTCCAACTCGACGTGTTACACAAAAACTCTGAGTCGGGCTTCTGGCTCTATGTCTCACTCGGAAATGCAAGAACATTGAACACAAAACATCTTGCAAAAGTATACATTGGGGCATTGGAGGGATAAAGATGAATGTCCAAGCCGTTGCAGAGGATCGCTATGAGGAGCCAGCTCCTGGGTGTCCGCTGAAGACGAGGATTCTGAGAGCTTAGCATTCAGGGGCCACTAGCGTCACCAATACTTGGTAGGATGTTAAAATGATCCCATTTTGGTTCCCTACAGCAGTAAAATGTGGTCGCAAATATTTCGGGCACCCGAAAAGGGGACCATTGTATTGACAACTCCGCACTTCGTGCTGATGCGTGAGGGGTAGCGCTGTAAACGAGTTTGAGATGCGCCCGCCTCACCATGGCCTTCGACTTTGATCCTGCGACGCTACCGTGGAAGTGGAGGACGGGTTGGAGAAGGAGGAGGAGGAAGAGGAGGAAGGTGAAGTCAAATTGTGCCCGTGGGGCAAGATCTAATGCTTGGCTTCGATTTTCCAACGTTATTACCCAAAGCTTGGCAGTGTTGGACGTTGAGGGTGCGGGCTTTTGAAGATAATCCTGACACTAAGCAGCCCACCAACCCCTAATATTGAGCATGTCCTGTAAGGCACCGGTATTAGGGAGCGGCGGGCAGACGGCTCGATATCTCTCGTGGCAGCCATCCGGGAACTGTTGGTGATCAGTGGGCGAATGTGTTTTTCCGGATGCGCCGCTCTATGGCTTGCATCTACATTACGAGTTTTGCTATATCACGGGCATACTAATGGACACTACGATTGAGAAATCGATGAGTAAAATGAGTAAACAGCACAGGACTTCGGAATCTGGCACCAGCCTAAACCCAATATAGCCCCATTATAGTAGTTTCCATTTTCTTTTCCATTATACCCATATAACCCTATATGACCCCCATATAAACCCTAAAAGGCTAGAAGGAATGAAGAGGGACCATCTTCGCTTCACCAGGCTCCCATGCTTAGCCACATTGCCCTAGGAAGACAAAAGGATCCTTTTTACATAAGTATAAGGAATCCCATACCCAAAAAAGTATAAAGGATCCCTAACATTGATCAAGTATAAGTTCACAAAAATTCCCTGCAAGCTGTGCATCCCGGAGCCTGGTTTGTTTGTTTAGGGCCTAAGGTTTAGGGTTTAGGGCTTTAGGGTTTAGGGTTTACAATTAAAAGCATTTGGAGTTGATCTGCGAGGTTCCTGCGATGATGGAATCTGGGGAGGTGGTAACAAATCCAGTAGTTTTTTGGGGGGCCCCATGACCCATGCAGCAGACCCACTTTTAAGCAAACAACTATCTGCCCGGCCAATGATCTATCCCAAACTCCCATATGCCCCAACTTGCATGTGTTCTGCATAAATGTGGGTTTCCACTATAAACCCGAGAGTACTATACATATCCTGGTTATTGGGACTCCACAAGACGAACCCATTTATCTATCGCGGTCGCCAAGCTGACGAGCTTGACGCTCAGGCGAGCTGCATCGCATGATATAGCATGCGACGATTTAATCGGGTGTTGCATGCGGACCGTACGAGCCTTTCAAGGAAAAAATCGGCCTCCTGTTGTGGAGTCCCTAAAAGAAAGAGAAATGTCGAGAGTATTGGGGTCTACATTGGAACGCCATATGTATACGAAAACATAAAGTTGGGCCTTATTTGAAGCTTTCGGTTTTGGGCTTTATGGATACAGGTTTTTGGGCTGGGGCTCGGGAGGGTTCCAACCACTTGCGGAAAATGTTTTTTTTCGCATATATCCGTATCTGACTGCGCGGGTCTAAGTCATTCTTCGATTATGACGAATGCGACCAGGTATTGTTGGATCGAGGACTGCAAGGGAAACTCTGAGAGCACTTCCGCTTGCCTAATCTCCTATCTTGCACATCAGGTGGAACACCCTAAACCCTAACCCCGAAAAGGGGAAAGCCAATACACTGAAATCCTGCTCCTCACCCGCGAAACGCACGTGCCGAGCGTGTCCCACGCCGCAAGGAGTTCTGTAGATCACTCCTGCTCACGGCTTAGAATTTAGGACCTTCCGTACATGTGGATGAATAGTATATACACAAGTCCCAATGGGCTCCCACATGATGCCTTCGGGGCCCAAGTGTATGCTATATACCTACACCAACTCTTTGGGGTAGACATGGGGGTGAGTTCGCAGAAGGAGTGTACCAAGGCTACACCAGGTTCGTGGGCGCTAGATGAATAAACACACACATATATGTATATGCATATGTACATATATATATATATAGAGATAAATGAGGGTACATGCATGTACATGCTGTTGATACTACGACACCTGAAAGGCTTTAGTATGTGATAATACCACAATTTTCAAGGTTTAGGGTGCTTAGGGTCATGCAAGATTTTGAGTATCCCCCGTAGGTCCTACTGCGTTCTTGGCACTTAAAATCAACTTGGAACCATGCGATCCGCCGATGGGACTCTCACAGGAAACCTCGAGAATATAGCGGGAATATAATCGAAACATATGGACCCTTGAAGGAAAATTCCCATTCCTAACTATTCTTGGGGTTCCCTGTTTAGTGTTTCCAGTGAAGCCCCTTTATCTTACTCGGGCCCAGCAAGCACGACTAAAGACAGAGGCATACATTGCCTCGGGCGGGCCAGGCATCCAACAATCCATTCCCACCTATCATAATTTCTCACATCCTTAACTTAGTGGTGGTGGGTAGGGAATGATGGAATACATTCTATTTGGGAAATATATTCTCTAAATTTCCTACTAACCACTAGCAAGATATAATATCCCGCGCGCTTTAGGTATGTTCTATTCTCAGAAACCCAAAAACAGCGTGCCTGCGAAGCCAAGTTCTGGGCCATTTCCACGCTCGCCTGGCAACTTGGTTGCTGTTATAAAAGGGAACTTACGTTAAGTTACCATAAGAAGAAAAGCCGAATATTTACGAAGAAAAGCCGAATATTTACGATATACCCATATTATGGCAACCCTAGACCCTAGATACCCTACATATCCTATGCACCCAAAGTATGGTAACGTTAAGCTGCTTCACAGCAACCCTGTATGGGCATTAGGGTTTAACGATTAGGGTGTAGGGCTGTCTGAAGCAGGGGCTCTAGGGATCAATGCAGATTGGGTTTAGGGTTAAGGGTTTAAGGTTAGCAAGGCTTTGGGGTTTTGGGGTTAGGGGCTCAGGGTTTAGGGTTAGAGTTTAGGGTCAGGGGTTAGGGTTTAGGGTTCGAGTTAATGGTTTAGGGTTAGGGGTTTAAAGTTTAAGGTTGCAGTTTAGGGTTTAGGGCTAGGGGCTTAGGAATGATTACATGAGAACGGCTTTGGGACTCCCCCGGGAGCTGGGGTCAGAATTTACGGCTCTGAGCACCATCGGGTAAATTTGGAATATTCTAGCTCATGAAGCATGAGAAAAGGGTTTGGGATTCATTTCAGGTATATACAGTAAACGGCATGAATTCCATTTGGAGATGCTGTATCGCCACTTTCGGGCTAGAACCTTGCCGCAGCCTAAACCCTAAACCGTTGGGTTCCACCGCAAATGAGCATTGTTCCCCACTGTTCATGTGAATTACCCTGGCTACCCTCTCAACCCCCAACAAACCATCCTCAAACCCAAAGCCAAACCGTAATGCTTACACCATCTCTATAGAAGCCCAACATAATCTCTAAATATGTAATTATACACATACACAGCAGGCTGTCAAATTTGTAGACCCTTTCTGGGTCCTCGGTATATATTATAATTGGATATAAGCGCTGATATTTGGGGCAGCTTGGTTTCTTCATGGCTTTGTTCGTGCCCTTCTTCTTGTCCATGGCGTCCAGGAAGACCACTGCGTCTGGAAGAGCATTGTCCACAATCTGGTAGTTTCCCTAAATAGGGGGACCCCAATATAGACCCAAAAATACTGTAGTCCTTATTATGGGGACCCCCAAAATGGGACCCCTAATTTTGGGAAACCCCTATCTGGGTCTACAAGGGAAGCGGTTGCTGCGCAGGTGGCTGTTGGTCCATGCGTTCGCAGCATCTGCAGCGGCAGTAGTTGCTGCAGGGTTGCCACGGTTGCCAGCGCAGGGCAAGGCAAACATGGCATTCGATGTTCGCGGGCTGTTGGCATGCTTGCTGCCTGATGCAGCCTGCTTGTTGTTGGGGCTAAAAAAGTGCAGCTTCAACTCACACGATTCAAATGGGAACCAAGCATTTGACAACCTTCCACCGGTACATATATGCATACAGGTATATGTACATACACATCTATCCATTGTATAGCTCCTATTCTAATCACTACATCATCTCGTCATCAAACTGTGCAAAATCCCCCTACAATCCGTGCGTATGACAAATGATCTCTAGATGATCTTTGCAGGTCCCCCACCTTTAGTCATTAGTCAGACCATATACGCCCCATCATAAATATAAACATGGATGTTGATATGGCCTCTGTTCAATGGAAAGCGGTCTTGGTAAGGGCTGAAGCCCTAAAAACCCAAGCCTTAAATCCCAAACCGTGAATCCTACACCCTAAACTTCCCTAAACTCAAAATTCTTACTTCAAATCCTAAACCCCAAACCCTTACTCTAAATCCCAAACCCTAAACCCCAAGTGGTTCTTGAGAGTTTAGGGGCAATATGTGTTTTTTCAGGCCCCTGCCTTGCTCCATGTGGGCTATCATCTAAACTCCTAGTAACCCCCTTAATGAGGGTTAAGGGTCAAAGGTTTAGGGTTTTGGATTTAGGTTTTAGGATTTAGGGCTTAGGATTTAAGGTCTAAACTCCTAGTTTCCCCTTTAAGAGCCCCTCTAGTAATCCCCGATATAGCACCCTTTAAACCTTGACCCATGGCCCTCCATGACAACCACAAATTTGAAATTCCCATCCCATGTTATTAAGCCTGGGAGGATTTAAGCCCAGACTCCCAAACGTGTTCACTCTTGAATTCGGAGCCTTGACAACAATGGAGTGGGCCTCATACATCCGGTCCATGCACTTTGCCTCAACGCCCAACTGTCTGCACATGTAAGTGTGGAGCAGTTAATGATGGGACTATTCCCAACCCCAACTCCTGTAAGAGAAGGACGCTGTGATTCTGATGGCCGCATGATGTGCTAATGTTGGAGGTGGGGCCGGGTTACCAAAATCCTCTTGTTTGTATTGTCGCGAACAGGGTTAAGGGATTGGGCTTAGGGTGAGAGGTTCTTTCGGGCGGGAAATGCTCTTGGGATCAGAGCTTGGGATGTAGGGCTTGAGTCCGCAGTTTTTCTACGGGCTGCTCCTAGGATTATGGGTTTACTACAGGGGCCTAAATAATTACCAACGTCATTTTGAAGTCCATTTGAGGTACCATAGACCATAACTATATAAGGAATATGGAACCATAATATTGGTAATTATTTAGGCCCTTAGATTAATCTTTATGATCCTTGAAGAATGCCCTTGCTAGTGATCCCCAAAATGCACACAACTCTCAACAAGTCCCAGATACGTGCCTACACCACTGACGAGAATCATCAGGCACACACATGATTTCCGAACTGACATGGAGGCGTGCTTGCACCAATGGAAAGGCTGTACGTGAAAGCTTGTATGGGTATGTCTGGAACTCCGTTACAGAATCATAGAAGCAGGCAAAGAAGCAACCGTAACTAAACAAATCAAAAGCTAATAAAGTGGCCCCCAACCCGACATGGGACTTGCAAGAATTCAGCAACACTCCCTCTGACATTACACTTGGTCCGATGTATAGATCGATAGGTCGATAGATAGATAGATAGATAGATAGGTAGATAGGTAGATAGGTAGGTAGGTAGATTAATGCATGACAGATGTATACATATATCTATGGTTAGATATACATATACAGCTAAAAAATACAGTTCCTTTTGGTGAAAGATTTCTTGATCCTGCGAGGAGGGATGCTAAGGCTCCTGCAAGACAGATGTGCTCGGTCTTGCCTGAAGTTTACCACAGCATCCCACATGAGGATTCGCAATGTAAGGGATTTGGAGCTACGGTAGAAGGATTTCCAGGTTTTTTTAAATGGGTCACTTGCTAACATGAGACTGACCGAGATGCTTCTTGCAGCGCAAGGAGAAAGCACTTCAAAACTCAGTCTTGCTGAAGGCGTGGCAGCACTTGCTCTACTTGCGCGCAGCAAACTCTTGACCCCCTGAACCCTAAACTCCATAACTACTGATGGTACAGCCACAAAGGCACCCATCTCAGAAGCAGGTGGGTTTCGCGCTAGGCTACAGTATACATCATTCCAACCTTGCTTGGGTACTGCCCCCCCCCCCCTAACAGTGTATATTAAAGGTCATGTTAAGGGCTATAATATGTAGATATATATATATATAAGGGTTTAGGGTTTAGGGGAGGGCTATATAGATATATATCTGTATTACAAATATTGTTCAACTGTTACAGAGTGGGGGCAGTACCCTTATCATGGCCATGACAGCCTCGGCTACCCTTAGCCGGATGACATTAACCATACTTTTGGCTACAGGCCCAGCTACAACTACAATAAGCCTTCAAGTATCAATCATACAACACTGAACGCTTACACGAAAAACTCCTACCTCAACACCTTAGCAAACTCAAAGACTGCATGCAAACGTCTACGCACACCGTGACCATGACTTTTCAAGCCTGTATTCCGCTACGTCCACTCAAAGAGGGCTATCAACTCATCAACTCAGAACCTTGAGACAACCACCTTTAAATTCAAAAACGGAATCATGCTCTCAAACTAAAGGGTTAAGGGTTGAGGATTTAGGGTTTAGGGTTGTCTTGGTAATCCCAACCTCCCCAAATTGCACTCAATAGCCATCATCTGACTATAACAGACTTAGGGTTTTTGTTGTAGGTTTAGGGTTTAGGTTTTAGGGTTTAAGGTAACAAAAATCCTTGTGATAGCTCTTGCAAGACTCACAGCATATGCAAATGCCCATAAGCTGCTACTAAAAACCACTTTGCAAGGACGCGCAGACTCCTCTGCCAACCCTGATTGGCTTTTTTTGGTTCAGGGATTTAGGGGTCTAGGGTTTAGGGGATGGGATACGTTGAAAAAAGCAGGATTCATGTTCTTGTTGGACTTCAGTATAGTAATTCAGTGAAACCAGTTCATACTAGAAAACATCAATAAACATACCCAACAATGACCCAGTAGACGCTCAACCCAATTCCGTCCAATGGCTCATCCGGTCCGGAAACTTGTTGCTGGGAAAGCACTTGTCGAAGCAAGTCTTTCGGACCTCCGCCGTGTAGGGTTCAGAGTTCAGGGTTTAGGGTTTAGGGTTTGCCGAGATAGATTCAGAGGCTCTGTCAAAATCTTCTTGTTTATGGCTTCAGAGGGAACATATAGGGGGCCATAATAGCTAAAACGCATTGCCAAGAATACCCCAGGTTGGGGGTCGGTGAGTACGGATTGAAGATTAGAGTTCAATGTCTGTATGCGGATTCCCTATGCAGCCTCTTGTTCGCATTCTCTTACACAAGTTGAAAACAAGATCTCTGTTGTTCTTGCGTTTTCGCATCTCCCTGGCGCTTGGTGAGGACGACAGGAGCGAACACCATTTGGGGCTGCAATAGCGCATGGCTTTTGTAATGGAGGGGCATCTCAAAGGGAGTGGGATTGCAGAGGGCGGAATGAAATAGAAGAATCAGATGAGCTACAGTCTAAACTCCTAGCATCCCCCGTAATAACCCCTGTAGTAGTCCCCTGCCTATATAACCCCCCTATATGGAGTTTAGACTATAGCTCAGATAAGAGGTTTGTAAGGTGCAAGACATTCTCCGACGAGCCGTCCGTGGCCTGCTCCTGCTGCCACTTGCGCGCGTGCTCTTCCTACCTCCACGGTCCCGATCCTTAAAGGCTCCATGTAGCTATACAGCATATACTTAGGGCCCAGAAGGGTTCCCATAGGACTGCTTTGGGGCCCAAGTATATACGATGTAGCTACATGGAGCCTTCGGGTTTACCTCTGAACCTACAGCCGCGCTACCAGGCTTGTCAAGTACACGGGACATGTCGCAGGAGGGCCAGTGGCCAATCATCTAGAGTCTAGGGTTCACTGCGCCTTAGACATCCGACTGGCCCTTGGATTCTGGCTAGGTTCAGATTATATTAATCATTTGAGCCATTGTCTAAACTCCTAGTATCCCCCTTAATATCCCCTATAGTAGTCCCCTATCTACTCCCCTATAGAACCCTTTTAAGGAGTTTAGACTATGGCTCATTTCAAGGCTTGAAATCACGACCATCGGCGATGAGGTCTAGTGAGGTCATTGCAATTTCCCAGAGAACTGCGCAGTTTGTCTTGTGCATTTGCTGTGGCCTCCAGATTGTATTACCCCTATAGAACCCTTTAATTCCTATATGACCCATTATAGCAATTTCCTTTTCATTTTCCATTACCCCAATATAACCCCAATAAAGTTCTTCTTCTCCTTGCTAAGCTGGAGGTTGACCTTCCCTGTCTTCCCTCTATGAGTGCCTTCGATACCGTATCGACTCCGAGCGAAACTCTGCAAAGTCCTATCCAGGCCTTGCAACTGTAGTAGTAACACAAATTCTGGGAAAGCCCCAACAAATTTTCGTCCCTTCAATATTACTTAGCCCACATTACCCTAGGAAGAAAAGAAGGATCCTTTTTACATAAATATAAGGAATCCCATACCCCAAAAAGTATAAAGGATCCCTAACATGGATCCAGATTAGGGAGAGTACGCATTCTTGTGGTAAACGCTTTTCAGAGCCCTACTTACTGACAGCCTGGTTCTGCAGCAGCTGAAGGACCACTGCATTCAGCGACTGTTGAAGCTCCTGCATATCCTGCGGGTTTAGGGTTTAAGGGTTCAGGGTTTAGGGTTTAAGGGTTTAGGGTTTACTTTGATGTTCGCAAAGTGAGGGAACAAAAAATGTACAGCAGAGCTGTTACCAAAAGATGTCCAACGTTGGGGACATGCACTATACTCGTTTAGATACATCTGCCCATGAAGTCTTGCGGACGGTTCACTTTGTCGTTTGGAGAAGCGGTTTAGAAACTCAGAACTTGGGTTTTATGCCTTGGTTTTATGTTGTGCCTGGGATGCTGCCAGCATATCATCAGCTCAGGGTTGGGGACTAAGGTGAGGAATCTGGCTTTAGGTTGCAGGCTTTGATCCAAAATTCACGAATTAAGGGTCAATCACGGGATCGGCTTTCAGGCTTTAGGGTGGTGGTGAGGACAGAAGCCTGCAACCAAAAGCCTAAATCCTGAACCAGAACACAAAAAGGTTAAGCGAGAATATCCACATGGCAGCGTGCCAAGCTATAGCTGGGCTTCTCAAAATGCTTGCCTGCAGGAGGCTAGACATGCATGGTTGATGAAGGTAGTTTTAGGAATCTCGCACAATGTTCTTCACCGCAAAGCACGTCCCTAGCCGAGCCCTTGTTAAAAGTGCCAGCTTAAAGCAAACCAAATCAACGACTTTGTGGAGGGGCTGATGTCCAAGTCATGCGGCCATCACCCCGCAAACTCCTGAACCTGCAACTTGCCCCATGAAAGCTTGAAGTTAAGGGATCCCCTGTCAACAGCTGTACCCAGCACAAATCGATTCTTCGTGTTACGACGCAAGTTCGGACCCCCGAGACTCTTAGTAACTAGTTATACAGCTGCTTCTACTTGGACTAATGCTGTGAGCTTCATTGTAGGAATTGCCCAGGTTTTGTATAAGCTGCTTGAAAGCCCCGTGACAGCGAACAACTTACCAAGCAGCTCCATCTTCCGCGCAAAGCACTTGCATCTGGTGATGGGAGCAATGCGAAATGGCCCTAAGCAGATTAAAGTTCTGCTGGGTCAGAAACATGTAGGTTCTTACTTGGCAATATTGTAGAGTCCCTCATTGCAACAAACGTGTACCACGCTAGGGCTTTGTAATGCCTACCTGGGTACTCTGCCCTTTCCAACCTACACCATACGCGGCCCAAAAACACCAGAACCTACCCTTACGCGCTAATTCCTGCCTCCTCCTTGCGACGCTCCAAGACAACAAACTCTATGTTCAGCTTGGGGCTGGGTGTCGGCGGCTTATACTAAGCCCCAAGCCTTATACCCTACCCTGAACCCTGAAATCCTAAACCCGAACTCCTAAACCCTGAATCCTAAGCCCCAAGCCCCAATCTCTAAGCCCCGAGTGGAAGGACATCCCAAAATCATCAAGAATCCTAAAGCCCAAAGCGAAACTCAGTTGCCGGCTTGCCCGGAGCCACTCGAGCCTCCACCACTGAAGTCCATGTTGCGTAGCCTCTGAGGCTTTAGAGTTGACACCCTGGACTTTTGTCGTGCAAGGCAACCCCCAAAAACAACAAGGTTTTGCGAAACTTCTATATTTTACTGTGGATGGAGGAAAGCTTGCACCATGCTATATACCATTCGTGGGCTTTTAATAGAAATCAATTAAATCAACAGTTTCATTACTAAAATATATTCAGAATTTGAGAGAAGAACTCTAATCCACATTATAACATCTTCCATAAAACCAATGATTGATATCAATGGCAGATTTTTTTTATAGTTGGAATTGCTCTTAACATCGTAAATCCTGAGCCGTCCTACTCAGACCCCTGGAAGGATTAAGGAAGTAGAGTCAGCACCCCCATCCAGTACCGCATAATGTTGTTGTTAGGAAATCCTTTCAGGTAGTCGCGGCGCCTCTGACTCTACCGCGGATGCTCTTTCTGTGGCTATCCCATTTGAGCCAGGAGGTTTCCAGCAGTCCACATCTACTCAGGACGCACTAGAACGGCCTATGTAGGGGATATATCGGGAGGTTTGAGGCTCAGGGTGTAGGGTTTGGGTATATATCCCCCAAACTAACATGAAAGCCGGCCTTTGCAGTCTACCATCCTTCCCTAAAAGAATAAGAGGATGTTGGTCAGTCGGACCCCGAAACTGGGACCCCATAACTATCATACCAGGGTCCTGATTCTGGGGGTTGGGGTTGCCAGAATCCTCTTATCAAAAACCTTGACCCAATCCCTGAGCCCTCATCCCAAACCCTGAAACTTAGATCCCAAGCCTAAACCCTGCCAAGTTCGGACCATAAACCCTAAAACCCAAAACCCTAAACTCTAAACCCTAAACCCTAAAAGCCCTATACCCTTGACCCTAAAAAAACTATACCCTAAACCCTGGATCCCCTCACTCCTCGGGCCGAAGAGCCGACGTTATAGGCAGTTCTGGGCATGCCATGCTCCATATGCTGATGGGTTCTCCTAGTACCCCCCCTCTATACTACCCCCCCCCTAGATTCCCCCCTTATTTATTTGGTGATAGTTAGGCTTAATTCAGGTTAATTAACGGGGAACCTAGGGGGGGGGTAGTATAGAGGGGGGTACTAGTTGAACCCATGACATGAGCTACAGCCAATATTTCCTACATAATCTAATGGACGTGGGTTCCCAACTAAGGGGTTGAGGATTTAGGGGTTTAGAGTTTTTCTGGTGGTTTAGGGTTTTCGGGTGGTTTAGGGTTTAGGGGTTAGGGTGGACCATACTAGGGAGTATACGAAACTATAATAGGGACTCCTATGTCCACTATTAAGAATCCCTTGGCCATCGGTCGAGGCTGATATTGACAGCAGCTCATATGATATGGTAGAATCTTCACGTATAATCCCCGAAAGTGGACAACAAGTATACGCACTCACCGATATTCCCAGGAACCATACAACTACTCACTAAAATCAAAATGGAAGACCCTGCCCCCATCATATGATGTTGGAGCAAACACCGCAATTGCGAAAGCACAGCCTTAGATTAGATATGCCAGAAAATTGTGGCTCAGCGGATTCTGGTAACCCCTGCCCCCGAAATTCGGACCTTAACTAACATCGCGATACTTACAGGGTCCTAGGTCTGGGGGCTGGGGTTACCAGATCTCCTTTTTAATCACGAGTCCCGATGCGGGGGCTTTTCATGGAGGATCCGGTTTTGAGTGCACCGGTCCTAAGAGCAGAGAAACCCACATAAGTAGTAGCTTCTCGTGAACAACGAGGCCATGGCTTTTCAGAACCTTGTGGTCTTTGTTTGAAAAGGTCTCTTTGGACTTTGGAGCGTTGCTCTTTGCCAACGCCTCGATACGTCGGATTTCTCATCCGTATGCAAGTACAATGACCCAATCGGAGCTTTTACCACCAAAGGTGCTCATCTAAAAACTGTAAGACCGAAACCCTAAACTCTGAACACTAAACCCTAAACCCATTAGAATCCAGTTGTTATCCCTACGGTAAGCCCCAGACATGCTCAGGGCTCTCTATCGGACCGGCCTGTGAGCAACCCACATCTGAAACGGCCTTGCCATCCTAAAGGTAATCTTTAGGACTTAGAGTTCAGGGTTCAGGGTTTAAGTTTCAAGGTTTAGGGCCCAAGCTTCGGGCCGAAAACCCTACCTGACAGGTGTTGCGTTTAATGGTTGAACTAAAGACGTCTTGATACTCAAAATGATGACATGGTTATGGGCTCTATTTGGGGCTGCAGTATCCCCCATTTGAAGGACCAACCATTTAGTGTTCAATTATTGCTCGCTATGATAAGTCCCCTACGCCCAGAAATGGAAACCCTGGTAGCAGGGATGACCTCCACGTAATAATATGTCCTCTCACGCCCTATAACACCGAATACTCCGAATAGAGTACCCGTACATATATGTATATATACATAGGTGTATATCTATACCTATATATTTTCAAGGAATATGATAACGCAGCTTAATTTTCTCAGGGGAGGTGCTTCAACCCTGTCCTTTCACCAGCCTACAAACTGTGCTCCCCTGCAGCTAGCTTCGACAGGCTTCCGGACAGCGCTTTCCGGAAATTGGGCGGGTCCAACAAGTTACAGGGGCTACACGCTCAACCTATTAGATTCCTTTTAAGTAAACCCCTAAATTCAGAAACCATGCTTTAACCTTGAATACTGCGCCCCCTCAGTAACACTTGGATATAATGTAGTTATAGCCCTGAATAGGACCCCTAATATAGACTGTTACTGGGAGGGGGCAGTACCCAACTTTAACCGCTAAACCCATACCCCCTAATCCATAGGCCCCTGCGAAAGGACACGCCCATTTTGGGAAAACAGCCGACTCAACCCTTCCATCTGGCAGAAACGAAGCTCAGTAGTGACTCCATATGGGACTGTCGAAATTGTGCTCCCTTTGGGCACTCTACATATATGAGCCATACTCTAAACTCCTAGTATCCCCCTTAATAACCACTATAATACAATAAATCCCCTATACAACCCCTTTTTAAGGAGTTTAGACTATAGCTCATACGGGGGGTGTCGAATTTATGTTTCTTTCGGTACTCTACATATATGGGGTCGTATCATAAAGGGGACCCAAAAAGGGAGGACATGAGGCTACCAATCTACCATATGTGGGACTGGGGGGTAGCTTAAAGGTGTTGGGGCTTTAGGTTGAGTGGTAGATGACTTAGGGTTTAGGACTCTTTTAATCTTAGCTGGGGCATTTTGGAGGCCCGAGGAGGCACTCCTCGTGTATGTGCAGGCTTCTCAAAGAGGGGGTACCCTGGGGAAACTCTTGAAATGATGAAGGTCCCTCTGCAGGTTAGAGAAACTACCATATATGGTAATTTCCCTAAATAGAGGGACCCCAAAGTAGACCCCAAAATACCTTTATCCTGCTGTGGGGGCCCTTCAAAAAGGTACCCGTAATTTGTGAACCCTAAGCTCTATATAACCCCTATAACCCCGTTTAAAGGTACCCTCTACTTTTGGGAAACTTCCATATGGAGTCGGTCAGGGATTCTTTGAAAAGGGGTCGGCAGTTTTAGCGACCCAACAGCTTTCTGAAGCCAGAGCCCTCAGAGATACATTTGAGGGTTTAGAACCAACGAAAGACTCGGGCATCCTCCTTCACACGCTGGATAAAGAAAGATCCTGCAGCACTGTAGACCCCAAAGATTTACATAATTCCTTGGGTTGGGGTGGTGCAAGATTCCCTCCATCTACACGAGTTTCAGATCGAGTGTTCAGCAGGAAGATCCACATTTTGGATCCCTGAGGGGTCGCGGAAGGAGCTGGCACGCAGCTGGTGCGCGTGGGTGAACAGTTGGTTGCAAAACAAAAAAGTTCTAGTCACGTGAAGCTATCTCAGAGGCAGAAAACAAACTGATGCTGATGAACATAGAAGGACGTTGTGGCCTGACCTGCGTCTAGCTAGAATTGCGGCCACTCAGTCACTAGGAGGGTCAGGGGGCTTGGTACGCCGTATCTTGTACGAATTGCCAGGCACTCCAATGTCCAAGCTGGTGGATGTGTGTGAAACGCGCACGCTGAGCCTGAAGGCGAAAAACATCTTAGATTTGGTAGTTTCTCAACATAGGGGACCCCAATATAGATCCAAAAATACTATCCTTATGATAGGGAGCTCCAAAAGGGTACACTTAATTTTGGGAAACTCCCATTTTTGGAGTGCGGGTTTAGCATTTAGAAGATACGATTTAGGGTCTGCAGTCAAAAATACTCCCGTGTTATTTCCACAAATACCATACCACTGCATAAGGTCAGTGTAATATCTACTATGAGGGGGAGGGGTTTGCTTTGAGGCGTTAGTTGAGGATGCGGATTTTTTTTTTCGGATGTCATATGGTGGAAGCCCTAGGCATACCTAGGAACGGCAGGGAGGTTGTATAGGTCTCCGCTCAGGATTACCTGTGGAAGCTTTCACATAAAATTCCCCCGTGAACTCGAAACCCTATAAACACTGAACCCCACACCCTAAAACTTCTCAGAATCCTTGAGCACTTCAGACTACAGCAGCCACTCTAGCCGCCCTGGGCCCAGCCGCTTGGGCCCACTCACCACCGGAAAGCATCTCAAGGGAGCTGCTGATCCACGGTTCCTTGGGCTGAATGGGGCTTAGGGTTTGGGGTTAAGGGCTCCGGGTTTTAGGGCTTAGTTAGGGCTTATAGGGTATTATAGGGTTTGGGGCGCAGTCATAGAATCTAGGTGAAACATCATGGGCTTGATCTTGGGCGCAATATTCAGCGATAGGGGATTTGGAGTTGGGGCCCATATAAATGCTGTTATTGTAACTTCATCGGTTGCGGATTAGCTCCAAGGCTTTCGGGTGTTTAGGATTCCAGATTTCAAAATGTCAGTGCTTGAGAATCTGTCTTGCATGCTCTTTCGGAGACAGGCACATAGCTTGCCGCAGGCCGAGAGATCGCAGTCACGATAACAGGACCCACCCAAGAAATATGCCAATTGACGACAAGCCTGAGGAGTCGTTTTTCGCGAAAACATCTCAAATTATGGCTCCCATTTACAGTTCACATTACAGGTGTTTATGCCATGGATCGTGTTTCTTGTATGGATGGTTGCCACCAGCTTACAAAAAGAAACGTGCTCAAAACAGCGACCTGCACAACATCCTTTCAAAGGGGTCCTGAAATCTTCTCACTATCCTCATGTTAAAACGCATGTCTTGAAAAACACACCCACAACTCTTCCAACCAAGCATGGTTTCCAGCTCCTCCTCCCTCATCACGGGGCGACTTGCAATTCCTCGCGAAGAGCCCATGGGGTTGGGGCATAGGGCTTCGGGTAAGTACAAAAGAAGGGTTTGGGATAGAATGTTAAAATCAACATTTTTGGCTTTGAACTTCTGCGATTTTGCTTCTCGAAGCCACAAAGATGCACACATCCCGTCAATCTGTGCTCTTGGAGCCCTTTACCGCCTAGTGCTTCGACCTTACCGACTCCGAGCTTAAACGTTATACCTTCGAATCTTAGACCCTAAACCGCCCTAAGTGCAAGCCTGCAAATGTAAGATCATCGAGCATGTTGACTTCGCTTTCGTCTCGTTCTAGAAGTGCCCCAGGTTGCCGCGCATCTGGCGGAAGGCACGGCTCGCCTCTGTAACGGCTTTTTGTTACATTCCTTCTTCTGTCTGCATGAACAAGGAACGTGTGTCCATGCACGGGAATACATCCATGGGTAAATGGGGTCACTATAAAGCTACTTGCAAGGGTTACAAATATGTTTACCCAGGCACACTGAAACTTGCTGACCCTCCAAGTCAGGATAAGCAAATAGGGGTTACCCAGGGTAAAAAAGTGGCGAACATACAAGCATAATATTCGTCTTTGCTGCGGAATTTGCAGGGATTCTGGGAACTGGGAACCCTCCGAGTCAACAAGACATTGTAATCTTTAAGGCAACACAAGCAGTATGGGGATCTCTGCTTGGGGTCCTGCAACGTTTACGGTTTGGGTTTTACGGGGCCCAAAGCCTAACGTGTAAGGGGAATATAATCCTTGCCAACACTGGTGCTGGCAATCATGTTCTCCATGACGGTATCCAGCGCTTGAGCTGCAGTCAAAATTTCCACATAATTAGTGGCCATGGATTTTTTGTCAAAAACGGTATTTGAGACTATACTAAACTACCAGTAGGTTTCCCCTACAGCGATGGGCGTGGGTAACATCCGTCCAACATCAACTCCGCAGGTTGATGGTTGGTGGAGGGGGGTCATGTGACGCGCGCCCACATGGCAATCCGCTCCCCCTGAAAATGTCCTGCAACCCCACTATATCGCCTGATACATAGTAACACTATGTTGGGATGCGTTGATCATGCCAAGCACGAATAGCATTTTCAGGTTGGTTCGAGGCACTCCATGCTATACGTAACAGTACAAGGACTCTAGCACCACAGCGCTAAAAGGTGTTTAAAGCTCCTGTGCTACGGCTTTGGGGGGCATTTTTCTGGATGGAGACTAATTACTTTGGAACAGCCCCTCATCGAGAAAAAGAAGGTCAATAACTTTAGACAACCTGTTGGCAAGTGCCGACGTGGTCCAAATCAAATAGAGAGCCATATAACCCTCTCTCAAAGGACTGTGGGCTTTGGAGGGCCCTTTTGGGGTTCCATATTAACTTGGGGAGTTTTTAGACCGCAACAACCCTACCTGCGGCAGGCCCCACCGCTGCAGGCAATTTGACTCGCCTTGTTCCGCATGTATGTTAGGAATGCCACGTGGAGCTGCTTTCTGCTCTCAGATTTCCCAATAGACATTCCCATCAGGACGCCAAAACGTTGCTGCAAACTTCGGAATCAAGAGACACGCGCTCTTCATTGCAGGCACCATGGAGTCCCAAAACTAGACACATGCAGTTCCACGATTACATGCAGGAACACCACATGATCTGGAAGAGTTCCAGCAATAACACATTTCCCTTCTGCTGACTGAACCTTTCAACTCCCACCCCTGGGCCGCGCATGCTTCAGGCATCAACATGGAAAATGCATCACCGCGAGCGGCACCATCTTAGCTGACATGACGCATGGCCTCTTTCTCCGCGAACTAAGAAGGATGCAAGAGGTCCCAACTGCTAAGGACAAGCTTTGCCATGCACACATGTTACTGAAGAATGTCGTGCATTCTCGCGCGTTTTCGCGCTGTCGGCCTCCTGGCTTTTTTTGTTCGATCTTGTGCGATCTCATCCTGTCCAATCTCAAAATGCCTCGCGCAATCTCTTTCGTTTTCGCGCGCTCTTTTGTGCACATTAATGGCCGCTTCTGGTGGGCCCAGGAGCCACGCCAAGAGTAAAGGTCCAGCATCGTGTTCTTGCCGGGTTATTCAAGGAGCTTTCCTTTGTACCCTTGGGGTATGTACCCTTGGGTTTGGGTACCTAAAGCATGGGATATCGGCCCTGAAAAAGGGTAGTTAGGACCCAAAACCTAGGTTTACAAACGTAAAGCGTACAAACGTAAAGTCCTTGATTTATGCTTGCCTCAGCACTTAATGCAATTGCCTTGATTACTTGATTGGGTCAAGTATTGTAATGTCAGGATAGTTTTAATGAAGCCTCCCACCCTTCGGAGTTCTGGGCGGACCAATTTCGAAACAAAGGTTCGGGGTCATAATTAAAAGGTCTGGGGTCTCAGATTTAAAATGAAGGAGGCTCAATTCCGAGAATGCTCTTGATTTAACTAGCGACGGTTGAAACTAACAAACAACTTCTGGGGGGGACTTTGTTGTAACCACGTCTTGATTAATGTGATTTGAGGGCTTGATAAGGGTTGGCCTCTGGAGATTTTGTTCCTAAACCCTAAACCCCTAAACCCTAAACCCTAAACCCCTAAACCCTAAACCCGAATTTAAAAAGGGCTTAGTAGGACATCGATCGTTTGAGGCATCCTTGCAGCTTAAGAATTTGCTGGCTTGAATCCATTTTGGGCCTGCTGGTTAAACAAATTAAGGAGTTTAGGGTTGAGGGTTTAGGGTTTAGGGTTTAGGAGTTTAGGGTTGAGGGTTAATGTTTTTTGCTGCGACGCTCTGGTGGCCTGCCTCTGCTCATGTGAGCCATCGCATGTGCTCTTTCTCGGATTCAACTGACTACTGCACAGAAGCAAACAAAAGGGCTCTGCATGAGCTTTGATTTGATGTCAATTGCGAATCAAGATTTTGCAGGTTCATATGCCGGGGAGTTTGACTGTTACCACAACTGTACACAACCCCCCCCCCCCCGACCGCCCCAACATGCGCATAGGGCATATCAAGCAAAACATAGCTTCGCAATTACCATCAAACTGGAAAACCTGAGTCTAAGAATTTTTAGGGGCCAGTGGAACTCAATGATTATCACCTCCTGTATGCTGACGATTCTGACGTTACCGTTTATATTGTGCATCAGAAGTATCCTGCATTCCAAAGTCAGTAAGTTTGGGGACAAGCCCCAGCTGGCGCATTCTCATCGGACCCATCCTCAACACAAACTGTTCCAAACGCGCCCGCATTGATAGATCTAGCGCAGAAAAGCTGCAGACACCCCAGCGACAAAAAATCGGACATATTGCACAACAAAATTCAAAACTCTCACTCTCTCTCTCTCTCTTGCTTGTAGGTCTGCTATCCCAGTCATAAACCCTAAACCCAATGACAACTAAACTCGTGGTCAAGTCAAGTCGCCCATGACACATTGCACATCCGGGTCAGTGCTGTAGCGGTGGCACTTCAAGAAATGCTGCTGCCACCTGTGGTCTTGCATAGCGACAAAAGGTAGTTTCCCAAAATACGGGGACCCAAATATGGACCCTAATATACTATAATCCTTATTCTGGACCCCCCCCAAAAGGTACCCCTAATTTAGGGAAACCTCAAAAAGGTCATGCTTAGGGTTGAGGGTGCCGAGGTTTCTGGTTGATTGCTCAGGTTTCGACAGTCTAGATTTGTGGAATGGAGGGCAGAATGCAACTCCGGAATCGCGACCTATGTGGTTTCATGTGTATGGCAGAACCCTGCCATGGTGAACTAATTATTCCACACCCATCTCCTTCCGCTTTCTGATTTAGGACACGTGCTAGTTCTAGGGTGTTTTGGGCGATATGCTGAGCTCGTCTTTACCGCATGGGCCGCAAGATAACCAGTCCATCCTAAAGTTGTTAAGCGCTTCTTGCAACTTGATGTAGTGGCTGAGCCTACACCCAAACCTCCAAACCTCCAAACCCTCAAACGCAAAGCTGTAGACCGTTCACTCCTACCACTTCACGACCATGGCCCCCTGCACGATCTCTACATTCATATGAGCCATAATCTACACTCCTAGTATTCCCCTTCATAACCCCCCATAGTAGCCCCCTACATACGTAATCCCCTACATAACCCCATTCAAGCCGCTTAGACGATAGCTCAACCCTAAACCCTAAACCCTAAACCCCTAAACCCTAAACCCTAAACCCCTAAACCCTAAACCCTAAACCCTCATATCGTCACAATCCCTTGTCTCATCACCTCATCGGCTTTGGGGTTCATCATTGCTTTATAAAACCCTAAATTTATTTAGGGATAATGGAAAATAAAATGGAAACTAGGATTTTAGGGTTTATAAACCCTAAAATCCTAGTTTCCGTTTTATTTTCTATTATCCCTATATAAATTTAGATAGGGATAATGGAAAGTGAAATGGAAACTAGGATTTTAGGGTTTATAAACCCTATATAACCCCAATATAGTGGGTTTAATTCTATACCACCCGCCTTGCAAATAGCAAATGCCCCTGATGTGCTAGACTAAATGGGACCATGTCATAGGCGGACGACCTTCTTGTGAGGACGGTAGGTACTCCGCCTCCTGCGTTACAACCATGGGCTCCTTCATCCCAAGTATATACTAGTATAAAATACCTTAGATACACGATCCTAGACCTAGAATTCTACTTCTGTGGCAAATGACGGGGCCCAGACTTCCAACCTGAATTTCCTCTAACCTTGAGCACCAAACCCTAAACCATCCCAAATCTAAACGCCTAAACCCCTCAACCCTAAACCCCTAGATCTAAACCCTAAACCATCCTAAACCCAATTTTAGGCTCTAGTAGCACCTGGGTAGCATGTAGACAGCCATGGCTGCCATCACCACTCCGACACCTGTGAGGAGCCTTGGTCTTGCAAAACCAAGCCCAAGCCCTGGACCCTAAAACATAAGCCTCGGGTTTAGGGTTTAGGGTCTAGGGTTTAGGGTTTAGATTTAAGAGCTGGCTGCTCCCACAACTTGGACATTCAGGGTAAGCATAACCAAAATACAACTTTAAGTGCCCGAATATGGTCCTAAGTAGGTTATAACCGGTTATAAATACCAGTGGTATTTGGTTTATAACTACCTTGAATCCCCATCCAAGTAGATCCCACAAAGCAATTTTCTTGCTTCAGGGTTTTTAGAGGTTAGGTTTTCTAGGGTTTGGGGTTGCTAATGCGGAGTTTTACTTCATTAGATCTTTGCGCGGGGGTCCTGGCTAGGAAGCCAGTACTGCGGCCTTCTCCTACTCGCAACTTTGTTCATATCATAGGGTCCTCTTCTCCCCTCACTAGTTTCCCTCCCCGAGCCAAAGCCCAAATGAACCCTGGAAAAAATGCTATGAGGCACTTTTGGGGTTTTGGGGAGGAAGAGAAGGGGGTATATGGGATCCCATAATTAATTCCTAGCCCAGCCCTTTTAGGGTCTAGGATTAAAAGGTTAATTAAGGCTCCAAGTGAAAGGCATTACGAATGCAAACATGCATCGTGAGTGGATGGCCAACAACCCCAGTATATAGTTGGAAATTGCGCAGACATGTCATTGAACATGCTATGGAACCGCCACAAGTCCCGCTAACACCTTGGTGTTCCCTGCTCGTTGCGAATTACATTCGACCAAAACGGGAATTTCCGTTATGCACCCCAGAAAGGGACCCGTACTCATCAGAAATTTCCACGTCCTCCATACAGTTCACGTGCAATTAGCTTGCACCTGTCCAAAACTATGAGCATGGCCACACAAGTTCTCAACTTAGGGGAAGGGCAGTTACTTGTGCANNCCCCCCCCCCCCCCCCACAGCGGACAACCCGAAACACTGGACCAAACATGAACTAAACATACACTCACCAGCATTCCTTGCAAGACACACCATGGACTCGCACCAAAACATGAATAACGATCTTACCTCATGCTAAAGTCTGTGTCGAAGCTCTGGTCGTCCTCTCAATGAGTTTTTTGTAGTCTGGGGTTTTCCCGGCTTGTGTTTTCAAAGGTTTGGGGTTTAGAGATATGCTGTCATTGGCATCATGCTTGCCTGAAGGACTCTGCCTTAAAGGCGCCTTTTTACGCGTTTCTAAAGCCTGGGTACCTCTACAGTCTACAATCCCTTCAACCCTTCCCCCGACCAACCCTAAACCCTGAACCCAGAACCTCCGAACAGCTGAAGCAACTTAACAAGCAGCCGAGGCGCCAATTCAGCTTGAACGCGGCCCCACCGCCCGCTTTCTGGGAATGCCTGACCTGGGTTGGGGTACTGGGACCTTAAACCATAAATCATATATACATATATGTATATACA
>CAJNIZ010043619.1:0-25271 GCA_905231905.1 Symbiodinium pilosum | reverse complement strand
TTATTATTAGGGGGAGGGGATTAACCCTACCGCCACTAGAACCCATTCCCGCATTCCCAGCTTGGCAAGGTCAGCAGCAGGACCGATTCAAAGTACACATGGCAAGTTCCCAGAGTCGTCCAAAATCTAATCTCAAGCCCGCAAAAACCCCGAAACCCCGAACAATAAACCCTAAACCCTAAACCCTGAAGCCCTAAACCCCAAAATCCAAACCCTTAACTACCCCTCACCCTGAGCCTTGGGGTGGCAACTCGACTTCAATTTGTGTATGGCCGCGTTGGTGGTGTAGTTCCTAGGTTTCCCGCAGCGGTCCCGTGTTTGGCTGCTCGGCATTGATCGTTAGCGTTTATGGGCAGTTCGCAAGTACACCCTCAGCGTGTGCCGGCCATGAATGCGTTGACTAGGTCAGTGTTGGATATGGGTTTGCATTTTCGTGCAGAGAGAATACAAACATTATAGCTTCAACCTTTTAATAGTTTACAACGAAGAGACCAGTCTATCGGCTTACCCAGGGTAGTTCGGATATATCATTCAGGAACAAGATTGAGGGCGTAGAGCTTATCGACATTACTGTTGTCGCCATGCTTGCTGTCGCAGTTCATAGAGCTATGGGCCCCCAACATGCCCGCCCCCACCGAGTAAGACTTAACCCTGAACCCTAGACCCTATAATAAGCATGAATGAGCCCTAGTGGCGCCCAATCATCCCTAACAGCGCCCTGAATTAACGGGGGCCACGGTCTAGGATTTAGGGCCCTAAACCCTCAACCCTACACCCATACTAGCCCCATGAATAATGGCTCCCAAGGATACCTCGCTAGTCGCTTGTAAGGTTCGGGGTCCACTGTAGAGGCCTAAATAATTACCAATATAGATTTGGCGGGGTTCCCAAAATGCGGGGTTCTTTTTTTGCAGGTCCCTACTAAGGATTATAATATTCTGGCTCTGTACTGGGGTCCCCCTATTTAGAGAAACTATATAGGTTTCGAGATCTGCTTCAGGTAGCCTATACTGTAAGTATACAAGGAAGCAGGTTCTTGGTAGTTATTTGGGCTTCTACACTAGGTTTTGTAGTATAGCTATTAAATCTCTCAGGTTGCCTTTGGCGACTTCAGGGACACCTGCAAATCTATGTATATCTACATAAACACATGTATGTATGGGGATTGTAAGCGGGCACCGCTACTAGCACAGACCATTCCGGCGCTAGCCTTGCAAATAGTTCGGCTCAGAAAGATCCTAAATATTGACAACCAACCGCATGCTCACAAACACCCTAAACCCTAAACCCTAAACCCCTAAACCCTAAACCCTAAACATACACCCTGAACCCTGAAGGTTCTGTAACTTTGAGGCATCATCTCTCATCCGTGGAGTTTCTCCGTGTTTAGGGCCTAGGGTTTAGGGTTTAAGGGTTCAGGGGTTTAAGGGTTTAGGGTTTAGGGTTTAAGGGTTCAGGGGTTTAAGGGTTTAGGGTTTGGGGTTTTTGGTTTAAGGGTTTAGGGGTTTAGGGTTTAAGGGTTTAGTGCTTAGGGTTTAGGGTATAGAGTAGGGCCTCTTTGAGAATTGAAGCTTTCTGTTCCCTGGACTTGAAGGGTCGTGCTCAGTAGTCATGCTTATTAAAATTATCCCCTATAAGCCTCATGGCTACCCCAATCATCCCTGCGATTAACCTACTTACCAAATCCACCTGACCCTAAACCCCAAATCCTACAGGTGGTAATACTTTCCATGTTTTTCATTCCTGACTAAGTCCCCCTGGCCCCCCCTAAACCCTAAACCCTTAAACCCTTAAACCCTAAACCCTAAACCCTAAACCCTTAAACCCTTAAACCCTTAAACCCTAAACCCCAAACCCCATTTCGAGATTAGGATCTCAGCCGTCCGCTCAAAGGCGGCGTGCGTTGTCTCCGTCTTGAGAAGATTGAAAGCATACCTTACATTGACATGTCCGGCAACATCTGGGGTTCTGGGGTTTAGGCATGATCATGAGGGGTTTATCGCTTAGGGCTTAGGGTTCATAGAAGCATTAGGGTTTTGTTTTCTTGGGATTGGAATCAATCCCAAAAAGTGCCCTATAAAGACCTCTGTGCTGAGAAAGGGGCTCTATACCCATTCTAGTGTTGGAGAGGGCATCACCCTTCCTGGCCAGGAATCGTGGTAGCCCTGCCAGAAAAATTCGAACAGTGCCTAGAATCCTCTTTTTGGAAGCTACGACCCTTCAAACTCACTTGTATCATGTGAGGGTTTAGGATACTTTCATATCTGCAGACGAGGAAACTCCTGTCCAAAAAACAGCCCTTCTCGCAACCCCCTGATGATGATTTCTCCCAACATCACTAACACAATTGGACGAACATCATTTTTCAGGGGTTCGTTGTAAGGGGAAGGTGCTTGATAGCGAGCATACCCTACTTGAAGGAGGCCAACAGGACTTAGAAACCAGCGATGGTGGATCTGATAAATCCATGTGTAACTGATACAAAATATGTCATGAACCAGGAAGACTGACGCAGCGCTTCTAAACCCTAACCCCTGAACCAACCAATGCATTTCAAAATTGGCCTAGGGAGGGGACGAGCCCAGGAGGAGCCCGAAGACAGCAAGATCAGATCCCACATCCTAAGCCCGCTGAGTCGTTTTGGGGGGTGTTTGAACCAATGGGATGCTGATGATGTCTGACTCTATACTTAGGAAACGTACTGTCTCCATTGAAAACTGCCCAATTTGGCATTTCGGAACATTGGGGTGCTCATGAAAGACCATGGAAATCACAAGCGCACCTCTAAGATGAAACTGCACCAGCTCACCAATATTCCCACGAAACCCTATACAGACGCATCAAAAAACGGAACCCTAGCCCTCAACCAATCCTGCAGATCTGGAGCTTTCTGCGCCTAAACACTACAAACCCTAAATATGTTGGGGTTATATGGGGATAATCTACTACAATGGGTTTAGGTTTAGGCTATAGGGGTCATGTGGGGATAATGGAACAGAAAATGGAAACTACTATAATGGGTTATATAGGGTTTGGGCTTTAGATTCCAGGAACAAACTACCTCGTACGATTCTTGAGGGCCGGCCATAAACCCTAAACCCTAAACCCTAAACCGTGAGCGGGCTACATGGCTCGAGCTTCATCCACCTCCAGGCGCATCTCATAGCCTGGTGGGGAACCACGGGGTTTCAGGGCTCAAGGGTTTTGGGTTTAAAGGTCAAGGGAGCAGGTTTTAGGGTTGAAGATTTGGGGCTTACGTAATAGGGCTTCAGGTTCCGAAAAACTGTCCGATAGTAGTATTGGGGGCCTGAAGCCTCATTATTTGAGCATTTGGGCCCTGAGGGGAAGCTTCACCATTTCTGTCTTGCTTAGAGGTTACGGTTTCGAGCTGTGGGGTAGGGCTAGGTCTGAGGCATGCAGGTCCGGGGTCTACGATCTCGGATTTCAGGACTAAAGGGGCTTAGGATGTAGTCGTTGAGGGTTTTAGGGTTTAGGGTCCAGGACTCAGGGATTCGGATTTCCAGTTTTTGTGTACATGATGTTTTTAAGGGGTGGCGCTCACTAAAAGTTTATATCACAAGAACACCACAGGAGGCTATTAGCATTTCTTTAACCGCCTAAAACCCCAAACCGCAACCCCCAAACAACAACCGCAAGTTGGGCCTTTAAGCGAGAAGCCTCAATCCAAAACGTCCAACACCCAAATCCCGAAGACACCCACCCTCCTCCACTCCCCCCCCCCGCCCGGCCCCGAATCCTCAAGCCCCAAAGCGCTAAAAATCTCAACCCTAAATCCCTTAATCCCTATAAACCCTGAATCCCTAAACCCTAAAACCTCAAACCTCCTCCCTGGGAACATGCTCTCACCCCCTCCCCAAGGATGAAGCTGGGAGGCTCCAGGATGTCTCCGACTGCTTTTCCATGTCGACATCAATCTCCTGGGCAGGTTTCGTGTTTCAACCCTAAACCCTAAACCGTTTTGGGTCTATACAGATTGCATAGGTTTCAGGTCCGGAGTTTTGAGCGGGTTTTGTGCCAGTTTCCATCTATACAATTTGTCTTCAATCTGCGCTTGAAGGTCTAGGGTTTAGGGTTTGGGGCCTAGGCTTTTGGGTCTAGGGTTTAGGGTTCTCCAGGGGAAGTTTAGGATGTTTTGGTTGCAAAGCTCACTGAAAAGGCGCGCCAAAGTGCTTCAGGGATTAGGGGTTAGGGCTTGAGTAAAACAAATTCAGGGATTAGGGTGTAGTTTTCAGGGTTGAGGGGTTAGGGTCTAGGCTTTAAAGCTTAGGGATTCAGCTTTAGGATTTGGGGTGCAGGGCTTCGGGTTCAGAGATCAGGGGGCCAGGTGACTTGGGGTTCTGCGTTTCGACATCACTCTCCTCCACCGCAGTGTACATCTGGCAACACAGTATTGAGGGTTTAATGGGTAACTGTCAAGAAACTTACTACAATAAGGAAACCCAATTTTTGCTATACACCCATAATATGGTAACTTAATCTAAACTCCTTAACAGCAAACACCCTGAACCGTTGAGTAAGTCACCATATTATGGGTATATGAATAACAGGGTTTACTGGTAATATGGTACCTTACTTTAAGTTCCTTAACAGCAGCCCAGTTGAGGGCTGAGTAGTTGATGACATAATTCCGCAGGCCATAGGAGCCCTGCAGGAATGAAAGCAACAAATGGGGGCTAACCAAGAAACAGCTCAAGCTCCTAAAGGAATGCTTTCCATCATCAGCAGCAGCACAGTTAGCGTCTAGGAGACGGCTTGTCTAGGATTCCAAAGCGGCATTTCGTCGCGGCGTTGAATGGCAAATGAGGAAGCTATGCATGGAGGATTTGGCAAAACGGCAAATAGGATTGAAGGTTTTGCGTTGGCGTTGAGCCGGGAAGGCTTGGGGCTCAGAAGAAGCAAAACAAAAAAGGGGCGTTCGCTTTAGGAAGCATTTGTAGGGGCCACTCTCCCTTCCTCTTCCCCACCCTTCATGAACTAACTGCGTCTGACTGCGGCAAAGAAACGTTCTCGTGGACCACACGCACATGGTCCTTGGCTGTCATCAACTATCAACTGCCTTCAGGTTATGGTGGCAGAACTAAGCAAATTCGAGAAGAAAAGAGAAGGATGACAGACTACCAGCTCAGTCCCTCTCAGCCGTCCAACTTGCAAAGCAGCTACAGCTTTGAGTCCAGCTGGACAGAATTAGCCTTTAGAGGGTCATCACGCCCTTTAAACCCTCAATAAGCCTTTATGGTTTTACTTGGGCGCCTTTCAATGCATGCGGTTGGAGTGATCTGACCAAGTTCTATCTCAGAGACATGAGGAACTGAGAGGATCGCGGTGGCAGTCCATGGAAAAACATGGGACACAATCATAATAAACGGGTTTATGGTTTAGGGTACAAATCTCAGCACCTAAATCCTAAACACTAAATTTAGCAAAGGTAAACAGATGTTCGTGGCGACATGGACTTCACCAACCCATGCGCTGCTTCTTCCTACCTTCCCTCAAACTAACATAGACCTCCAAAGGGGTTCTATTGAGACTACTGCCCTCTTGAACAGCCACCTTTGGTTCCATGTGAGCTTGCGGATTGGAGTCTAGGGTTTAGGGCTTAGGGTATGTAAGAACGCTCCAGACCAGCAACCTTAATCACTTCAGAGGCTCAAACTCTGACCCCTGCAAGTGCACTGAGAAGCGAGCATGTTGCTTAAACTGGGTTGCTGTTAAGGAAACTTAGATTAAGTTACCACATTATGGGTATATAGTCAGGGATAGGGTTCTTGCTTGCAGTAACTTAATTTCCTAAATTCTGTAAGAGCAACCTAGTAAATCCCAAGCCCTCATCTGGGAACAACCAGACTTCACTCAGAGTGCGTGAAGTCTTGAACGGAGCCACTCAAAGAAAAGGCATAGTAACAGCAAGAACTATGAATAGCAGAAATCGTAGTAGCAGCAGTAGCATTAACAATAATAGCTCTAAACCCTAAACCCTAAAGCCCTAAACCCTAAAACCTAAACCTTACAGCAATAATAACATCAATAGCATAATCTGGAGGCAGCCCTTCGGCCTGTGAGCGCCTGCGTTGCTACCACGGCACTTATACTGTATACTTTGACAAAATTAGGGGTTTAGGGTGTAGGGTTTAGGGTTTAGGGATTATAGTATTTGGGGGTCTATACTTTGAATATGACCTATAGGGAAAATTAGGGGTTATATAGGGGCTACATAAGGAATAATGGAGAATCAAATGGAAAAGACAATGGAACATGAAATGGAAACTGGGATATATAGGAGTTATGACCTGTATTCTAAACTTCCAGTATCCCCCTTAATAACCCCCTACAGTAGTCCCTATATCATCCCCCATATAGCCACCCGTAAGGAGTTTAGACTCTAGCTCAGATGTTTCTTGCTTTTTGTGGGCATCTAGAGGAAGCAAGTCCGTCTTTGCCCCTTCGAGTGTGCTTCTATGCCGCTTGTTGGCCTCAAGTTTAGGCTGCGGTGCTTCAGGTTTTAGTGCTTCGGCATCTTAGGGTTTTAGGTGTATAGGCCTTGTCTCCAGGCCCAATGAATTGCAAGTGTCACCAAGGTTACAAGCCTTTCACTTACTCCAAACTGGTGGCTTTTGAAGGGCAGCCCCCATCAAAAGGCTAAAAAGTATGTTGGAGTCTTAACTTTGGAGCCCTTCCCCCATTTATGGAAACCCCCCAATTCTACGGACCGAACCCATTTAAAGATGGTAGGAGCCCGTGGATAAAGCCCAAACACACAGACAACGAGACCCTAAACCTTAAATCCTAAACCTAAATCCCAAGCCCTAAACCAAATCCAGAACAGCCGTGTCTCGCCAACTGTTTCGAGCTGCCCGGCCAGAAGGACGAAACCAGATCGTAGAACCTGACCGTGCCGTATAGGATTCAGGGCTTGTACGGATTCAGGGATTTCGGGTGTAGGATTTAGGGTGTAGGGAAATGATTTAGGATTTAGGGTTTGTAGAGATTCAGGGTCTAGGGTTTAGGGTTTGAAGGTAAAATTTTGGGTTTATAGGGATGTAGGGATTCAGGGCGTAGGTTTTAAGGTTTAGGATTGGGGATGTGGGGTTTAGGATAGGGATTAGGATTTGTTGCTGGGGATTTAGGGCTTAGGATGAGTTTAGGATTTGGGGTTTCTGGGGATTTGGATGTGGAGTTTAGGATTTAAGGTTGAGGATCGGCTTGGAATTTAGGGTTTAGGATGCAGAGTTTAGGGTTTAAGGGGTAGGATTCAGGTTAAAGGGCTCAGGGTCTAGAGTTAGGGTTGCTGGATCATGAATTACTGGGGCCACACAGCATAGCACAACTTCAGGTAAGCTAGAGCTTTTCCTTTTGAGATTGAAGTGGAAGGAGACAATAAGATAAATTTGGAAACCCGATCCTGCAGTTTAGGACCGTTTAGGACCCGTTGACGATCATATCACTATCATCGGGCCCAAATTTCGGGGGTTGGGGTTACCTAAACTCCTTTAATAGGTGGACCTAGGGACAGGCTGGAGAATGCTTTTTATCAACTCTCAGTAATCCCTTGCGGAAGCACATCAAGGTAGCACCGAACACCCTTCACAGAATGTAGCTACCAACTCAAGACTTGTATAAATAAATATATCTATATATATATATATATAGGCCTATACTAGGGTGCTCCTTATAAACGGAATGTCAGGGCATATCAAAGGTAGACCTTTTGGGGAGGAAATACGAATATAAAAAAGATCTCGGGCCTCAAGAGTGGCCTATACATCTTAGAACAAGGCTTGTCATGGTTCTAGTAGGCACCTGTTCCAACAGGCCTTCAGCAAAGTGATGCTCAAAAACACCTGCAAAAAGTCGTAAGTTGGAGTCGCAATGCGCATGAACGAAACCCTACAACCAAAATCTACGCTCTCTTAAACATGGAAGGCTCATGTTAAAACTGCAAAAGTCTTCGTAGAGTCGCTTTTGGGGTTGCATCTTCGTCTTGGGGATGCTACATGTCAACTAAGGTATCAAGCAGACCCGAGCAACCCCCTCGTAAATAACGAGCCCTCCACCCCTATGAAAAAAACTACTCCCAACAGGGTCCCATTAAAGATGAGGGGAATGTTTCTTACTGGACGGGCGGTGGGAAGTTTGTTCAAGGGGAGGCCCTCACTTCCGCCCTCTGTCAAAATGATCTGGTCTGCAGTGACCAGCAACCTTCTAACAGCGAAAGAAAACTTGCTCTCTGTGAAAGCTCCTATGTCAAAACACTGTGAGGATGTCGCTGCGTGCGGAGGTCTCAAGACGCAAGCCTCTGCAACCATACCTGACAACCTGATGAGTACAGTGAGTGCTTCCTGTCGTGCAGGTACCGGTGAAATGCGGGAACAATCCGTATGATTCGTCGTGTCTATCTATCCAAGGTGGCAGCGCTGGCCAGGGCATCTTCAAAAGATTGGATCCCGTTATGTAAACCAACATACCGTAGTCCTCTTTCTAGAAACTCCAACAGAAATGCCCTCATTTGGAAACAAAAAAATCCAAACCCTGAAGTGTGCTCTCTGAACCCTAAACCCTAAATATTAGTTTCCACCTTCTTTTCCATTCCCCCCTATATCATAACCCGTATATGTACTAGTAGTTTCCAGTTTCTTGTCCATTCTACCCTGAATTCTGAGACTCCCGCCTGGCCCCACTTCGCCGCCTAGCAACACTGCGGGAATTTCTCACAATAAGGCCACAGTCCCCCTTAAGTAGATACAGTATGGCTTTGGGTGTATTATAATAAGATCTCCATGTACCCTATATTCTGTCTACTTAAGAGTGACTATAACCTGTAATGTCCTGGAGAAACATGAAAGAATGTAAACCCTAAACCCTAAACCCCTAAACCCCTAAACCCTAAACCCTAAACCCTAAACCCCTAAACCCTAAACCCTAAACCTTCGGCCAAGAAGAACAGCTGTGGGATCCCTACAGCATCCCCGCAAGTTATCCCTAAACCCTATACCTTAAGGCCTAAATAATTATGGTTCCATATTAGGGATAATGGAAAATAAAATGGAAACTACTATAGTATATTGGGATTACATTGGGGTTATATTGGGGGAATAACTTTCAATCCCTTTGGGGCTTGGGGGTCTGAGCTGAATAATATACATCGTGGAGCCGATGACAGACAGGTTTAATGGTCTCGGTCATCGTTGACGCCTGTAAAATTCTCCAGAATTGCCCTGACGGTCCTGCAATAATCAAGCATTGCTCAGCTCTACCGTCATGGGAATAATGATTAAGGCATAGGCATCTATAGGATGGCATTCTAGGCGTCTGCAATGCTAGTTTCCCCAGTACCCGTTAATGGTAAGGGCACCCTTTTTCCTAGTATTCGTATTCATCTTTAGTAAGGAAACTCCAAGATAAGAACGGCAAAAGGGTATTGCTGGGGTACCTGGAATCCCTACATACAGAAATTACTGGGTTGCTGTTAAGGAGAACTTAAATCAAGTCACTATAAGGAAGGCCTACTATTCACTATATACCCATATTATGGCAACTTAGTTGAAGTTCCTTAACAGCAATCCAGATTAAGGCCCGTTTGTTTTTGCCACCATGGCTGCACTTGGGTCTGAGAGGTCTGGGAGATAGATGGAGGTTTTCTCACCCTCATCATGAAAACCCCCGCCCCCCTAACATCAGAGGGGCGGGGAGGACTTACTGTACTAGGGGGAGGGGCTGATTTGCTATAGTCTAAACTCCTAGTACCCCCCTAAATAACCCCTTCAACCCCCCTTTAAGGAAGTTTAGACTGTAGCCCGTATACCCTAAACCCTAAACCCTAAGACTACAGCTCATATCATCCCGAGGAGAGACTCCAAAAGGTGCCCCAAAGCCCTAGGCACAGCGATGACGAGGATAGTGCGAGCTTAGGCGAGTTCATGGGCTTGACTCCCTGAGATTATTTTAGCCATAGTCTAAAATCTGTGAAGAGGGGCTTTGTAGGGATTATATAAGGGAGAGCTATAGGGGCTATTAAGGGGGATTTTAGGAGTTCAGACTATAGCTCATATAGAGCCATTTATATATTACTGGCGTTGTTTCAATGTTCAGAGCAGCTTACCTAGTTTCGAAACGGCAGTCTTCGCTCCCACACGGTTTAGGGTTTGGGGTGCGTGGCCCCTGCCTGTGTTTCGGCTCCTACCTATGGGCCCTGTATTGAGTTTGCTGGGTTTATCTGGGATATATCGTCAGTCAGTGAGGACCCCAAGATTAATGGCCCAGGCCAGGGGCTGAAAGTTCCAAACCATAGCCTAGCCCACAATACCTTAGGAAGAAAGAAGGATCCTTTTTACATAAATATAAGGAATCCCATACCCCAAAAATTATAAAGGATCCCTAACATTGATCCAGATAGATCCTAAGGCTTTGCTTTGGGGCTTGAGCCTGACTCAGCTTGGAGGTGACATGAGGATTTGGCTTTTGGCGCCTAATATTCTATGCCCCTGTAGCCTGAACTAGAAAACAGAAGACTCTACACAGAGAACCCGAGCAGCCTAAACACCCAGCATCCATCACCCAGCGTGACCCTTCATGTCATCCTGGCGTCCCCGGGCGCGGACTTCTGAAAATGTGGAGGGGGGGTTGGCTCCTAGTGAACCTAGGGATACAAGTATGATGATCCAAACCCATGTGAGCAACGGTCTAACCTCCCCCCCGAATAAACCCTATAACGCTTCCCTAGATAATCCCCCATATAACCCTCTGTAAGGAGTGTAGACTATAATTCATGTGATGATTGCAAAGTCCCGATTTGGACGGTCGGGCTTGCCAAAAGCGTTCTATAAATTACTCAAGGAACCAGGGCGATATATAAATAGGAACTGGAGGAATGAAGAAGAACATGGAAAGTACTGCGTTATTTTGGTTTGAGGTTCAGGGTCAGGGAACTTAGCCAGTAGATGAATTGGCATTACTAGTGCCGTTTTGTGGGTTACAAGGGTAGCCCCCCGCCCCACATCCCCCCCAATCAAAATGCGGCGCAGTAGTCTCACACCACTGCACGCGATAAGCTGCGAAGCGTTTTTCGTGCACTTGTCGCTTGAATTCCTAAACTTCTATGACCCCGAACCCCGCTTAAGTTCCCTAACCTCTACCCTCAACTCTCAAGACACCCTTAAAAACATATGCCCTAGATCCAGCTCAACCCAAGACCCCCGAAACCTCCGCGTCAAAGTTGGATGGGCAGGTCAACCTGGGCAAAATTCCAGCGGCTCCGGGTGAACTACGTACTGTCTGTCCTTTAGAAAGACTGCTTATATGAGCAAGGGGTTATTTTGTGGATTGTTTAGGTGAGTATTCTACGGGCTATCAAGGGGGATACTAGGAGTTCAGAGAATAGCTCCTATGGGGTGCCATGCTTGTTTTGGCGGGGTGGGGGAGCCTTTCGGGTCAGGGCTAAGGATTTTTTGCAGGGTTCGGATGATTTTTCTAGTAGGCTGCAGCGCTCAGGGTACAAAGGGTTTCCAATTTATTGAAGGCTCTAGGGTTTAGAACAAGTGTTTGGGCAGCTGGGGTACCTGGAGGTTCTTGGGATGTAGCAACTACTGGTGACTTGGATTAGAACCCCACCTTGGTACGGTTACAAGCCCAGTTAATTATAAGTAGTTACTAAGTCTCATGAACCTCCGAGTATGCAGGAGGAGGTTGTAGCCTTTAGGTTTAGGCGACAGAGCCAAGGGTTTAGGCTTTAGCCTTTAGGATTCAGGTTTAAGGCTTAGGGTTTAGGATTTGTGGGCTCAAGCTTTGCGATCTAAATGACAGGGTTCCGGGTTTATAGGGCTTTTTAGGATGCTAGGACTTATTGGGTTCATAGGGCTTGTGGGGTTTGAGGGTCTGGGTAAACACGTCCATGATAAGCTTCATGGTACAGGAGACATGCCGCAGTGCTTCACTTTGGAGTGGGGTTTCCAAGAACTGGTGCCGCTTAAGGTTCTATGAGGGCATATATCTCAGGGCTTAGGGTGTAGGGTTCCAAAGACTTCGAACCCTTTTTAGGTATTGCCTATCATAACATGAATATGATACTGCATGTTTGAGCTTCGTAAGGGGATCCCTAATTTCGGAGGCAAAATATGTGTATGTATATAGACATGACGACCACAACTACAACGCCGAAAACACATAATCAGGGTTTAGGGCTCCTGGGTATTGGCTAGAATCCTGAGGTGCTGGTTCATACTTAGCTTGTACTAGGGTTGTCTCTTTTACGCTGAGGTCGACCTTGCATCTCACTTTGTGATTGCCGGGGTTAGGGCCGATAGGGTCCAGGGGGGTTTACGGTGTGGAGTCTAGGGTTTGGGGTGCAGGTGTGAGCCCACTGGGGTCCTACAGGGTTGTTGTTGATGAACGCTAGGTACAGAGTAGGGATTGTGGCTGTGGCAGAACTTTGGCCGACCCCGTGATAGTCCTGTCCCAGATGCCAGAATCCCTGTCCCATCCCTTGATCATCCTCATCTTGTATCCGCGTAAGGCAAGTATAACACCGCACCCTGCGCCCCACGCCCTGCATGCAATCTCCCTTGCCCACAAGCTTGAACACCCAGGTGTTTGGCATTATTAAACTTACCTTGCAGCACTATCATGTTTAGTTCCAAACATAAGGCCACAGGTTTAATAACAACCTTCCGAAGTGCAATCACCAACAGCGGATGGTAGCATCAGTCCAGGGAGCTTAAACGTAGCAACAACGTCCATTCTGCACGCTGGTGGGCCAGACCTTTGTACCCAAAGCGTTAGGGCCTGGGTCTAAAAATGTACTTGGAGGGACTCAGTAAGTAGATTTCTAATGGGAATGACTAGGGTCACTATATGGGTTATAGGGCTTATTAATCTACTTACTAAGCCCCCCTGACCCTCCAAGTATCCTCTAAGATGCGGGGGTTAGAGGTTGGGGTCTGGGATTAGAGGTCTGAAGTTGAAACCCTAAACCCAAAACCGTAAACTCTTAACCCGAAACCCTAAACCCTAAACTGGACCCGAAACCTTATACTTTAAACCCGAAACCCTAAACTCTAAAGCCTAACCCCTAAACCCTGACCCCATAAACCTTGAACCCCTAAACTGTGCTCAGGGTTTGGATTTCAAGCTTCTGGGCCTTGGCCTCTTCGTTTGGCTCTATTCCAATATAAGTACTGAAAAATGAAATGGAAAAGAACGTGGAAAATGACATGAAAAATTGGATCATACGGTTTAGGGTTCAGGGTGTATATAGGGATGGATCACTGGAATGAATATTTATCCCAATTAATGGACATGAGTGCCTATTCGGGAATGTATTTGGGGGGAATTCTACTCTACCACCAAACGGACCCCGATGTCGACCCTAATAATGACAGCAAGTTTGGAAGCCTAAAACCCTAAACCATAAAGTGCCACAAAGCTTTTGAAGCCTTTGCAAGCTGATGCAAGGCATCAAGGCTTGCGCTGGATTTTGTATTTAGGGTTTAGGCTGCTGGCTCACGGAAGGGTGAGACTTCCAGGGAATTTGAAAGCCTAGGGCTAACGAGAGCTCTAATGTTGGAATCTGATTAGTTGGGGGGGGGCTCAAGAAAGTACAGCTTTCAGAAAAATCTGACCCCCTATTTGACTCGGCGGTGTCCCAAAAAAGCAGTTTTTTGGTCGAATGATTTTTCTGGATCTGTGAAGCCAGCATATTCAATTCATACTTGCTCTGATCCCTTCCCTTCCCTTGCTCATTTGAATAGGAGCTGAAGGATCGAAAGGATCCCTCTTCCCTTATTCCTTTTTATAGAAGCCATAGGATCCCCCGGACCCCCAACTCGTGTGAGGACTGTTTACTAGAGCCCCACATGCCTGAAATACCTACTGGGCGTTAGTCGGGAATACGGGGAATATATTGTAGGATTTAGGGTTTAGGGGTAGTAGGGAATAAGGGAATATACTATACGGTTTAGGGTTCGTAGGGATTGAGGCAATACCATCCCTATATAATCTCTATGTGAGATATTCCCTTATTCCCTACTTACCCTAAGCCCTAAACCCTATAATATATTCCCTGATTCCCCTTGTAGCCCCCCAAAAAGTAATCAAGGATCAAGGTCCCATCAACCAGATTGCCTCGTTATGAATGCCACGTAACACCCTGCAGTTGAAAAGGGCGCCCCGAACAATTCACCGTCCTTCAGGTGTAGAGTTTAGGCTTGAGGGCTTGAGAGTGTAGGTTCAGGGTTTAGGTTTAGGGCTGAGGGTTTAGGGCTTAGGGCTTAGGAGTGCTTAGGAGGGCTTAGGAAGGTCCCTGGGGATCTACCTAAAAACCGTAAACCCTAAACCTAAGTGCAGCCTGAAGAGCAAAGAGTAGACCGGACTCTCAATGCGCGTCGAATTGCCGCATTGCAAGTCCTGCGTGGATGTTCAGAGGGTTTTGGTAACCGTCACGCCCCCTAAACCCTAAACCCTAAACCCTAAACCCCAAACCCTAAACCCCAAACCCCAAACCCGAAGGATCCTACCACTAGCGCATGACTGTAATGTGGTCCTGGTTCTGAGGGTTGAGATTACCAAAATCCTCTTCTGCATTGGAAAGTGCCGGGAACCTAGTGAGTAGGTTTGGGATGTAGGCCCTGGGGCTTGGAGCCCCCTTGAGTAGATAGAATATGGCCTTGGGTATATTATAATGAGATCCCCATATACCCCATATTCTATCTACTCAAGGGAGACTATAGAGTCAGGAGGGCCCGTAAGTCTGAGTAGGTGCCCAAGAGCCTAAACCTCCTGGAAGCCTAAACCCTGACCCTAGAATCCCCAACCCTAAATTCAGGGTTTAGGGTTTAGGGTTTAGGGTTTCCCCCAAACCCTAGAGACTCAGAACCCGCAACCCTAATCTCTAAACCCTTCAAACCCTGAATCCTAAACCCTTACTGCCACCAGCCCCAAGTGGCGCAAGTCTTCGTGAGCGTGTTGTAAACGAAGCTGGTGCACCAGTGGTGTTGTCTGCACCTGCCGTGTCAAGGCTTCTGACATGCACTTGCTGGGTTCAGGATTTAGGGTCTAAGGTCTAGAGTTTAGGGTTAAAGGAACTTTGATTTGTATTGAGGTAGTCTAGGGCAGGTCTGGGGGCTTTGTGAAAATCATGTTTAGTGGTTTATAAATAGGGATCAAGGGTAACAAAACATAAACTTGTTTTTCAAACCTATCCCTGTACTGTGGATACATCACATAGTAACTGATAAGGCTTCCACATCATGGTGACCGCATGTGCGTTCCATCACCGCAACCTAATAAGTGCACTCGCATTGTAAGCATTGCAGCAACACTCGGTATCAAGATGAGATCAGCATAGACTGCCTCCAGTAGTCATTAGACCAGTAGCAGTACCGTGGCTGCCGCCGCCGTTATACTGGTCACCCTCCCACAAACTACCGCAGAACCAAGTGTAGCCTCTTCCGAAGAGGACAATCAGTAGAAACTCCAGACATCCCCCGACCCGAAACCCCCAACCCTAAACCCTAGACCCTGAACTGTGTTCAAGGGAATGCTCTGAAGCAAGTTCTCCCAAAGCAAGGCGGCACCTTACATGGGGAGGGCCTTACGGGTTAGGATTTCGGGTTTAAGGTATAGGGTCAGGGTCTGGACTCCGGGTAGATGTTGAGATTGCATGAGGATTTTGCGGGCTCCTTGATTCTTCAAGCAGACACCAGGTGAAGGGTTGTCAAAATCATGGTCCATTTTGGGGAGGTGAATCCTACATACTGGGACTACTTTAGAGCGGGGACCCACAAACTTTAACAACCTCCGATACCAGAGACAGAGACAAACTTATAAACACCTGGTTTGTTGCTGAGTGCATGCACATGGCAGCAGTAACACGGGAGCTTCCTCATCTCTCTTTTGGTAGTCTCTATGAGGGAGCCCTACATCCAGCATCTCCCCTACAATCCCTATACGTATCCACAGGGTCCAATGAGAACCCTTGCTGGGAGAAGCACACGAAGTCGCACTGGAACCCATGGATCTTCTGCTTCGAAGAGAGTTCCAAACTGGCTAAATCATAACTACATTCTTTTCTAACAGCAATAGTTCTACTGCCGATTCTACTTTTTGGATTCCTACTCTAATTATTGCGATGTCTATGTATTGGATATGAAACTTAAGCATCATGTCCCATATTGACAATGATCAGCCCATGCAGTGCCTTCGTTGGCAAACAACCGGGTCTTCCTCCGACGTCGTAGGCGTGTAAACTGAGCAGAGGCAGATGCCAGGTCTTCAGGATCAGGCTTACAGTGCTTAGGGGATAGGGTTTAGGGTCTAGGGTTAGGGTTTAGGGTTTAGGGTTTTAGGGTTAGGGTTTAGGGTCTAGGGTGCTTCGTGTGGCCTGGGAGAATTTAAAAGAGAACAGCAACAATGCTTACGTGTTGCGTGGCGCTCGGAGTCGCCCGCGGCCCCATAGTAATGAGTATATTGCGGTGGTTTGAACAAAGCAAACTACTTTTCCGCTCTTGCATAGCATGCTGCCAGTTCTATAGGCATACCGCTAACAACAAGAGCACTGCGCATTTTGATTTGTTGGGTGTATGACCAGATACAAACACATGATGAACTGCCAATTTTCAAACGAGTGTAATGCTGAACTTGAAGCTGCTTCTGGCTTCTCAACACCGGAAACTTTCGATGAGCGCCTAGACTGTGACAGTCCCAATCGGCATCTTAGGAAGCATTCAAATATCCACCACTACAAAATCAACCGACTGCTTAAATGATGAAGTCAGACCTGACATTTCACTCATTCCGGGCCACCCATGTCCCGGAGCTTATCGGACCCGACTGCCCGTCTCTCTTGCGTCCGCTCATTCGCGTCGGGGCATGTGGTTCCGTGCCCTTGCTACAAGGCAAGCTTTCCTTGTTGTCTGCGTGATTTTGCCAGGCGTCCCTTCATCATGCACCCCTTCAACTGACATGTTCCGTTGGGCCTTCGTGGCTTAGAGGCATTCGTTTTCTAGCTTTGCAGCGGCCACAAGCAAAAAGGGAAAGGGGGAAAAATATATATGGGAGTTTCTTTATATAATCCCTGCATGATCCGTAGTAGAGACTAGCAATCCCCGCATGTCCCTGACTTTCCTGAAGATACCCTGTTTCGACAGTCCCCATGTAACGATCAGCTGCATGCCTCGTATGGGCGAATTTTGGACTGGGTTGGGGAAATCGGATGCAGCCTGTCAGGGAAGCGCAGCATGAATGTCGCATCTGTATGGTGGCTTGATGAAAACGTGCTACCCTAGAGAATGCAGGGGCATATTCGGACTACACAAAAACGATCATGGAATCCTGATGATCGACTCTGTACGGATCGTTCAAGCACTATGGAGATTTCAAGGACAGCAGCACGCGGCATAAAGATTGTTTCGACTACTCTCTTCAACACGAAAAATTCTGCCCGCTGCGCAATTGTACAGACTTTTTCGCCCATGCGAACATCGAATGTGTGCATCTCATGACAAATAGGTCAGCACAGGCTTCCAGCAAGAGAAGCCCCTAAACCTTCGCCCCGCATCCCGAAACCACTTCAACAAAGGTACTCAAGCTCCTGCAAAGAACATCAGAACTTTCTTAGGGTTTAAGGTTAAGGCCCCAGAGACTTACATTATCCCTATCCCTCATCTCGCCCTTTAGTATGCCTGTGATACATTATGGTCTCTTAGAAGGGACCCCTGGTCCCACTACCTCATAATTATACCCGTATAGGATCCCTATACAGCCCCTATAGCCAGGTAGTCTCCATACTATTCCCCATAACCGATAGGAGTCCCCATGAAGGGTCCCTTCTAAAGCCCCCGAGAACTATGAACCCTAAACCCTGAACCCTAACCCCAAACCCTAACTCCCAAACCCGAACCTTAAACCCTAAACCCAAACCCTAAACCCCTAATCCTAAATCCTAAACGCGACACCCTAACCCTAAACCCTAACCCTAAACCCTAAAACCCTCACTGAGCCCCCGGCTCGAACATTGCAGCGGATAAAAGGACTTGTTCACCATGCAGTTCCTGTCAAACTGCTATAGGGTGTAGGGCTTCGGGTTAGGGTTTAGGGCTTAGGGCCAGGGTTTAGGGTTTAGGGTATCCGGTAAAGTTGGGGCACAGGATTGAAGCTCAATTGAGGGGCCTATGTAAATAGTGTTATGTATTCAGGGTTAGACTAATGGAGAATCAATTGGAAAAGAGCATGGGCAGGAAATGGAGACTGGGTTTCTATCGGGTAAGGATTGATTGTAGTGGGCTATCAAGTTAGAAGAGGAGTCTTGGCGTCTTTTCTACGCGCAGTTCTATACAGATCATACGCAATTCACTGTTCAGGGTAGATCAGCAGTGACATGAAAATGCTGGGTTTTTGGGACGTAGGATGGAGGAATCCCCTCGCCATACTCAGGCCCCTAAACCCTAAACCCTTAACCCTATATATAATTACCATTTTCTTTTCCATTATCTCCATAAAACCCCTAAACCCTAGGTTTTAGTGTTCAGGGGCATTCTGCCCTGCAACCTCCTGAAAGGCCGCAGAAAGAGACCCAGGATTTTGAACAACCCCCACAGGCCCCGCCCGACAAGTGGATGTCTGATGTCAATATTCCTGTCTCCCTCATTGAATCAAAGCTCCTAGGCTATGCATATCAACTTACAACTGTGGCGCCGCACACGCAATGGTACGCTCAACAGATGCTGGGAAAACCGCACAGCATGAGAGTTACCCTCCTTCACGGTATTGTTTAACATTTCCATACCTGGACCCTGAACCCTGAACTCCAACTTTAAACCCTGATAGAAAGCGAACTAAAATAAAAGGCTTCATCGGGTACACTTGCCCTTCGATCTTTGAGATCTGGAACTCTTCACCAAACCAGTAGCCCCTGAAGCCGAAGAGCGGACCCTTCAATGCTCTTGAAGTTCATGGGTGGTTTTAGGTGGCGCGAACGCGACCCTGGATGAGGTTCAGATTGAAGTTGGCCTTCCATACCCACACCTTCAATATCCCGTGAGCCTACAAGCCGACCCTCAACCCCACATCCTAGGGAAAAAGGGAATATAATCCGTATACAACCCCTATAGTATATTGAATACCTTCCCATATTCCCTAGTAACCCGAAACCGTGAACCCTAAACTCTAAATATAATGTTCCCATATTCCCTACGAAGAACCTGCGAGTCTAAACGTGGCAGGTCTTCTCTGCGCGTATGAGCTGCTTGACTGTGCCCCCACGCAGACCCTGCATAGCTTTGTCCTGGGTGCTCATTCGGTCAAACCCCCACCCAGTAATGGGTACCACGAGGGGGTATTGTAGGTATATAAGGTCCTATTAAATCCAAATGTCAGGGCTAGTACTGTGGGGGGATTGACCTAAAGTGTTCAGCATTGATTTGTGTAGCGTTTACGGGTCAAAGGCCCAAAGCCACTAACCCCAAACCTTAAACCCTAAATCCTGAACCTTGAACCTTAAATCCTAAATCGTGTGGAGGCATGTTGGGACTGAGGTCTGTGGGACTTCGGGGCTTGAGATTCCAGAAACCAAGTTGATAGGGTTTAGGGTTGTCGTGACAAATTGCGCTCAAGGTTTAGGGTCTGGCATCCAGGAGCCAGACCAAAATTTGGAAACCATCATGTTTGTCCATCATGGGCTGGTTGCATAAGTGAATGTGCCCCAAAGTTAGGGGTACTCTTTGGGGTCCCTATAACAAAGAGTATAGTATTTGGGGGTTTATATTAGGGCCCCCCTTACTTAGAGAACGTATTAGATTTGATGAAGTCAAGGCTTGATCTGAAACTTTCCAATGCAGGAACCCTAAAATCCTCTTCCAAAAGTCCAAGGTATTGGCTTTCACGGGCTGCTAACTCCAGCCTTGACTAAGCCTAAAAACCGCAAAGAGAGTTAAGGTTTCGGGTTTAGGTTGCAGGGTTTCCGTACCAGGAACGTTGTGAAGATGCTGAAGCATTGACCCCAAATCCCCACGTGTCAAGATGATGTAGACTCCACCAGTGGCTCCTGTCAGCAGCTTGAATTTATGCTTAAAGCTATCTCGACTGCAAGGCGTGTTGAATATACCCCCCAAAGAATGTAATGGCCCGTATGCTAAGCGAACCACCAAGGGTGCAAGTGCTCATGCAAAATCAGCCGAGTGGCACATGTCGCCCACCCACCTTGGAAACCTCACTTCAGGATGTTCCCCCTAAACCCTAAATCCTAGAGATGTTTAGGGGCTTTGGCTTTTCATTTAGGGTTTCGTGCAGGGGCCGTCCAATTCGAATTGGGTGTGGGGGGGGTGCACTCTACTATAATTATATAAGAGTTTGAATAAGCACTATGAACAAATTTGGTAACTTTCAAGCTTCTACATTAAGGGTGTTGGGTTTTAGGGTTTAGGGTCTAGGGCTTTAGTCATTTGTTCACAGGGTTTGGGGTTCGGGTTTACGTAGGGCTTCAACTGAAGGCTCAAGGAAATTTGATGGCACTTACACACGATCGAGGAACCGAGTAGGGCCCTATCATCCTGACTCCCTACACTCGAAACAGTGTAGCTTTTGGTTTAAAGATTGTTCTTTGCCTGGCCTTTTCCTGCCTGCACGAATCACAGTAGAAACTCTTATGACTATGCCAAAGAACGTCAGATCAGCTTCTCAGCTTCTCAACCACTCAACCCTCGCAGGCGGGCTCAGTACACGTAGGCAAGGACGTAACTTCTGAGCCCTCCTTTGTCTCTTCAGAACCCTCGATGGTCTCACTTTGGTCATGGTCAGCCCCTGGCATCCAAGGTAGCAGAGCCCACACCCCCATCTTCTCCAGATAACCATCGGGGTTCCAGGCTTGAGGGAGCAGCATTTACCACAGACGTACTCAGGCGAGCTGTATCCGAACCCAGAGCGCCATCTGTGTCTTCCAACCCCGCGCCAGACTAAGCATTGTCATCCACAGGATCAGGAAAATTCTCTGCCTCCATTTGGAAGCACGCTAGTACCGAGCTCAGGGCATCAGTTCTCGTTTCAATAGTCCCTGTCACCAAAGACCCTTCGTTCACAGATCTCAATTGCATATGAACCTTTACCTTTTCCTCAGTCCGCTTGCGTCTCGCTCCTGGCAAAGGGCCCGCTTTCCCAGTCTGCACGGCGTATCCTGCACTCGAGGCTCGCGATGGTGTCCGTGGAGGAGGATGCCGTTTCAGTAGCTCCAGAGCCGGTGCCGCTGCCAAGTGCCTCTTCAACCTGCAGTAACGGGCATAAGGTGCCGATCCATGTCCTTACGTTCACGATCACCGCGTCCACTGGCATCATCGAGCGCCGAGTGTTGACATATGTCGTCAACATGGCCTGTAAACGTAATGCTCGATCATGTAGAGGACCTTCGGTAGGCGTCTCACCCTCCCAGAGTGACCACGCCAGCCAGTCGAGCAGGGCTTGTGCACAGGCAATAGCTTAATCTGCATGGAGGGCATCCCACAGACACTGTGCCAATTCCAAGGCTCGAACAAACAAAACTTCCGTGTTTTCCACGATATGACCGGGACATTGCATGAAAGAAGTGACGTCCCCTGTTGCAGCCTTCCCTGCCGGCCTCTTCCATCTCAGCGTCATTCCCAGCTGCATGAAGACAAAACCTTCTCTCTCACCATCTGCTCCTCCACCCGGAGGGTCTTTGGCCAGTGGCGCCATGTTCTTTGTTTGCGAGATTGCCCTGCCTTGGCCGACAGCCCTAAGGTTTAAGGTTTTACCCAGTCTTCAAAGGTTTTTCAAAATATCTGGTCATTCCCAAATCATCCTTGCAACTACCCGGATCGAAACGATGTAATCACCCATTACCCGGGTCCAACACAAGGTTCTGGCAAGTTCTTGAAACACACAAAAATGAAACAGAAAAGGCAGACTCCTGGAGCATCACATGAGCTAGAGTCATTGCTTCCCTACGATGTAGATCGTGGAAGCCTTTTGAGAATGCAGTGGAAAATGACATGGATACGTTTTCAGGGCTTAGGCTTAGAGCTACAGACAGTGATTCTTTATGTAGTTAGTGAACATGGTTTCCTGCTCGGGAATATGCTCGCGATTCTACTAAACTACCAAAGGGGCCTCTATGTCCCCAGGGAAGCCTAACATAGACACTAGCTCACATCAGAGGAGGAGTATAGAGATCAGTCCTGCTGCAGTCCATACTGCGTTAGGACATATAAGTTCGACCCACTTGTTATGCCTGACCTACACCACTAGCAGGCCCCTTCCCCCATAGACTCCTCCACTGAGCACCTTGGGGACTCGGCTGGATCCTTAAAGAAATATAATATAAAACAGTGTATTCATTTACTGCGCAACATGGCCCATGCTCCGTACTCTCTTTCCGCATGTTGGGCCTCCTGACAAGCCCCGAGGCCCGAGGCCCCGTAGCTCAAGACTTCTTTCATGCAAAGGGCTTTACATGTCAGATCTTCCTACTTTGATATGTGTCCCAAGATGGAGGGGGGCCGACAGACCTTATGGCGAGAGATATCTATGTATATATATATATTATGTAAATATACATATATGTGTATATATATATCTCTCTCTCTCTCTCTCTCTCATTTCATATTTGGTGGCAAAAAGAAGTTATACGTTAACAGCAAATTTTTGGGCAATTTCAGAGAGTTCCATGTCAGGAAACAGAGCCTGTAACACGAAGAGAGAGGCACGCTGATATGCGCAGAGAAACCCTATAACATACTACAACCAAAGGGCGGCAATGCGTATCCCTAATGGATATAGTGCCGAAAAGTTGAGTTCTCCAAAGGTTTTGAGAATGGCACCAAAGGCTTCATCTACAGATGGGAGGTTCCGACTATTAGAGGTACATTCCGAAAGTCCCAATAACAAGGACTTCGAAATTTTGAGGAAATCCTAAACCTTAAATCCTAAACCCTGAATCCTAAACCCTAAACCCTTAAACCCTGAACCCTTAGTGGGGTCACCCTATTCATGGAAACTGTCAGATCTTTGCAGCCTGCAGCTACTGGTCGAATCGTTACGTTGATGCAGCTCTCTCTTTATCTGCTCAGGCACCCTCCCAAACAAGCTATGTTCGTAATAAGCCGAACATGAAGCAAGCTTGAAACTTTTTTGAACTTTTTGAGGTCATCCTCAGCTTTATCTTCCTCTGAACAAGCTTCTTGCTACTTCGGATTACTTTCCAAGCGGACAGGGGAATCAGAAGAATGCACCAAGGGTTGCCCAGGAAATAGCCCAGAGTAAGGCCATCTGGCAAGGAATTGCCCCACAGTTTCATCTTCCTATGATCTTGCATTCGCATGCCTGCCTCCTAGCATCTCAAACCCTTAGCCCTACACTCCGAAACTCCTAAACCTAATGCTTGAATCCTGAAGCCTCACATGGTTGATGCAGATGCTTGAACAACAAGAGTATGGTTTTGGGTGGGGATTATCATGGCATTGCACACAAATAGGAAAGAATGCAGTTATAAAGATTTCTACGATAAGCATAACGTTATCCTTGTGAAAGGAGCCCACCATGATCCCCTTGAACTGTGTATGACTGGTGCAGGAACTTAACCCTAAGCGCTCTGCCCTAAAGCATTGGCGGATATCTAGGCCCTCGTAAAAACTCAGTCCTCTTGAACTTAGCCTGTGGCATGGAGCTATTTGGGCTGAAGCCTTACACCTCAAGGGCTATAGATTGGCAAGTGTGTTGTTGTACTCCTAAAGGGTTGCCCAACATATCCCTTGCTTTAACGCTGTATTCCTGAAAAGGTCGGGCATAAAGATCCCCAAGCCGAAGAGTATGCCTTGGAGTCTGCACCCTTACAACACTACTTGGAGGGTCAGGGGACTAGGGGGCTTCGTACATATACCGATGACCCCTGTAAGCCGCATGATGGCCCAGCTATCCCACGTATCACCTACTTACTAAGTCCCCCCTGCCTCTTCACCCTAAACTCAAAATACTGTAGTAATGTTCACGTTATGTTCCGTTCCTTACGGAAACCAGAAGCCTACACTGCGGGTCAGCTGCCTGCACGTCCCTTTTGCAGGGTCGACATGGCTGACGCGAAGTGACAATTCTTCCTTACACGTTGCGGGGTAGGGTTCGGGGTTTAGGGTTTAGGGTTTTGTGGAAGACCAGGTTGGTCTTGCTTTTTCTGTTTGGGGGATTCGGATTTCAGGCTTTGAGGAGCTTTGCATAATCAAGACAATGTACTTTGTCATCAAGTTGTGACTTAAGCGTTGCTAAGGCGGCTTTGATTAACAATTTATGTCCGGCTTAAATGTGTCTGGGGCTCAAAAACCAGCTTGGAAGCATGCAAAGTCATGACAGTAAACTCAGTGATGCTAGACCACCTAACAGCCCACTTGCTCTGGGAGTCCACCTTCAACCGTGAAGCTTCTTAGCGCCGGCAATGCCTTGCACATGTAGCACATCTTATTCTTTCTGCTGTTGTGTTGAAGAAAACAATTTCAGCCTGCTGAAGATGTATCAGATGTGGCAAACTTCTCCGGTTGCAGAATAGAATCCAGAGCCTGCCACCTGCAAATCATAGAGCTTCCAAATGAGCCTCAAATTCTTTCACCTTGGGTGTTGGCAACTATCCACCTGAATCGGACTCCCCAAAAGCGTCATGGCAAGGACATTGCACCTGAAAGATGGAAGTCCGGAAGTCAGTAATATGATTGTAACTATTATATTACCATTATTGCTTTTGGGTTACTATTCTTATTAGTACCACTATTATAGGACCATTTTTGCTATTCTGCTACTATTTTTATGGTTAATTATTACTAATATATTTCCATTATGGCTATTACGTTACTATTGTTTCTACTATTACTATCATTACACTATAATGTCTGGGGTTTGGCTCTTCGCTTTCAAGCTAGGCCCAACCTTGCCACATTTCTTGAGCGATTCCCCCGAAAGCCCCTTGCCTTAGATTACAAGCAATTAGAGTCCCCCTTAAGTAATTAGATAAGATATAGTGTTTAGGGGCTAGGGTTTAAGGTTTAGGGTGTTTCGGGTTTAGGGTTTTATGGTTTAGGGCTTATAGTCACCCTGAAGCAGATAGAATATGGGGTACATGGCGATCTTATATAATGAGACAACATCCTGATTTCGTATATATTCGTAAACACATTTTTTTCGATTTGTGCTGCGGCCTTCCAAGGTCCGATTTTTTTTTCCCGAGAGCTTCCGGTAACAACCGTATCTCTGAGCGCAGCCTGTAGATGGAAGGT
>CAJNIZ010043618.1:31132-46098 GCA_905231905.1 Symbiodinium pilosum | reverse complement strand
AAAAGCGAGCGCCGTAAGCTAAACCTTGGGTTTCGTAAGCTACCGTAAGCAAATTCCTTACCGTCAAAGAAACCGGATAAGGGTTTTGATCCCCGCTCAGGACGCACGCCCGAGCGTGAGACGTCACTGGCCATCGCTCGAAATAAAGCCCTACTCCCGCCCGGTAAATGGTTTGGGATCTGGGGTTAAGCGTGCAGCTTGAATGGACATGGGAATATTCATTTGCAATCCTTACAGAAATACCATTTGCATTGCTTATTGATTAGACTCCTGTCTTGGGCTCAGCCTCCAAGACCATTGTGTTCAGATCTGAGTCTCCTGTTAATGCCACCAAAATAATTTTCCAGATCATCTTTGGTGCCATAAGATTCTATTTCTCATATTCTGCAATTAGCCCACATGTAGCAGCACAGGTCCTTGAGGGTTTGCCAGATGATGAGACGCCTGAAAAGCCTCCTGGCAGACGGCAGGTTATGTTAACTGGTGCTTATGGGAAAGCGCGGGTTTGAATGTAAGTACTGCCGCGAAGGCGCGTAGAGGGTTCGACGAGGATGAAGGAAAGATGGTTGTTGAATTCATGGGATCCACTCCCGCATGCCCCTTGCACCAGTAAGCATAGGACATGGCTCTCGGTATGCAAATTGAAGTTCAGGTTTAGGGCTGCTGGGTTTTGGAAGAATTCTACGCAATCTGCTCGTGTGTGTAGCAGGGCTTCGGGCTTGACGATTTAGTGTTCATTCTGTTGAGGTTTGGTGGAGGCTTTCGGGCCAGAACGTTTTCTCCGGTCTTTTCGGGGGGTAGGGCTGGGCCGCAAGCTTGAACCCACAACAATCCCAAGCTCCCAATTGACAAAACCCTGAACTTTCAGCGTGTACTGAACTCATTCACGGTGTTTGTTGTAGCACTTGACTAAGACACTAACCTCCCTGCATGTTGGCATGGAACACCGCTCGAGGCCTAGACTTTGAGCGTTTAAGTCAGAACCTTGTGGCCCCAAATCATAATAATATCAATATTATTATGTATAATAGTAATATTAATCATTTTTATCATGCCCTTCATTGGCCAGTTCCTAAGTCTCTATGACCTGCCAGATATTTCCCAAACCAGCCCTTAATCCTCAAATCCAAACGCAATAGCTTCGAGCTTCGCTCTTAGTAGCCGGGTAGGGTATTTGTAATCTTCTTAGCGCAAACACTATCGGAACAAGAGGTAGCTCCTATTTCAGAACACCCCTGGGCTATGTGGGAACTGGGGAAACTTGTGTTTAGAGTTTCGGGTTTTGGGCCTGGGGTTTAGGGTTTTACAAGACCCGAACCCTAAACTGTAACTGTAACCCCCGATCACTAAACCCAAATCCAAGCCCGGAGCCCTAAATCCTAAGCCCGAGACCCTATAGGCCCCAAACCCCAAGCCCTAAACCCCAAACCCCCAGCCCTCCCCGGCCCTCGCCCTAAACCCCAAGACTGACAACCTAAATACCAATAGCGTGCCTGCAGTGCGACATGCTGGCTGAAACCCTGAAACCTGGAATTCTCCTACAGCCCAGGCGTCTGGCAAAGCGCATCCTTCTCTTGGATGGCCGGGTCTTAAGAGACGAGGTCTGGGCTTAAGCTTTAAGGGTCCGGGCTTCGGGTTTAGGTAGGGCGGCCTTGTGGTTGCAAGCACGTGTCTCGTGGCCTTCCTTCACCCTGGCATCCGCCTCAGCTCCAGGTGTAAAAGGGGGTTTAGGATGTGTGGGGCTCCGGGTGTGGGGCTTTCCAGTGTCTGTAGGGTCTAGGGCTTGGAGTTCCGGTTTAGCTTATGATTATGGTTCGAATTTTATGGTGTGGGGCTTAAACATTAGAGTTTAGAGCTTGGGGTTTCATGGTTTAGGTTTTGGGTCTGCGCAGCATACAAACGTATTGTTTCTTGGGGTCCAAACCCTGAACCCAAAACCCTCAGCCCTAAAGCTGAACCGCATAGACCAGCATGAGCCTTGCGCTAGTTGGAGCTTGTGTTTGGATCCCCCTAAACCCTAAACCCTTAACCTCACGGGCTGCTCAAAGCAGGAGTATGTAGGTCTTTACATGGATACTATAGTCTAAACTATAATTACTATAGTTTAAGGAACAGGAAGTGGAAACACAATACAGAATAGAAAATACGGAAAAACCTTGCGACCGCTCGGGGTACAAAAACGGGCCGTTTTTTTGCAGATTCAAGATTTTCTTGCACTGCTGAGTGGTCTCTTTGCTGTAGCGGCTTCCAATCCATTTCATGTGTTGTTTTTTTGTTGAGGGGTTGGGCGTTCAGGGTCTGGGCTCAGGCAGGGCGGCTACGTAAGGCTTGTTGCAGTTGATAACCCGCCACCCCAATCGAAAAATTCTCCATCTCCCTGAGTGCAAATATTCCTTCCATTTTCAATTATACCACAAAAGGAATTGCAATGTTCGGGGGGTGGGGGTTTTCGCACTAAGTGACGGTCAATGTTTTGTGCATGGTTAGAAGGTAGAAGGCCTGTACGACTATAGCCCTGCAAGCGCAAAACGCTAATCCCCTATAGCCCTGGACCCTAAACCTTAATCCCTAAGCCCGAAACCCCACGACGCCCTAAACCTGACAATCCCCAACCCTGTAACGCCTCTTGAGTCCTAAACCCTGAACCCTTAAAACCCCAAAGCTCTAGGGACCCTCCATCGTTAGGGTTTAAGGGTTTAGAGGTGTAAGCGCAAAACCCTGAAGCCCCGAACTCGAGAAAACCCTGAAACCTTTAAATCCTACGAGCTTACACCCGTACCATGAAATGTTAAATTTTCGATGTAACCTGCAAGGAGCTTCTTGGAGATTTGGATGCCAACCGGACAGGGTACTTGGAGCTCCAGTCCCTTGGCATGGAGACTTTTGCTTCAGCACGGCTTGGGGTTTCAGAGTGTCAGGATTTTGGCTTGTCAGGGATTTCAGGCTCTGCTTTTTTTCAGCTTAGGATTTTACGGTTTTGGGGCTTTACCCGCTAAACGGATGAGGAAGTTCACAAGGTCTCCTTTCACGATGACCGGAGTCTGTGACTGTTCTTCTTGCCCTTGGGATGTAACGTTTTGGGTTGAAACTGAAAATGGGGGTTTCGCGAGATTGCCTTCTATGCTTAGGACGTTTTTTACCGTGGTCATGGTAGCAGTCGTTGCAAGCATAGAGAGATTGTAGTTCTGGCGACTGGAAGAGAAAGCAGTCGTGGCAGCCATGATTACAATCTTTTCATAGCGGACTCAGTAGAGTTTGGGGTTGATTCTCTTTAAAAGCAGGAGGAAGATGAGGAAACGCTACAGTATATAATGTATAGGTAAGTACCCATTTAGGCAAAAACTGCGTAGCTCTAACGTGCTGTCGGCCAGTAAGTAGAGACGGAACGAACGGATCCCTACAGCAGTTGTGGTAGAACCAGCCTGCTGAAAGAAAATTGTGACTGAAGTGGAAACTTATAACATGGTGTTAGTTATTTGTACATTGTAATTATTCTGCGGGGGCTTAGCTCTCTGAGGCTGGAATCCCGCAACCATACTTCAGCCGGTTCAAAGGGGCAAGGATACGATGTAGCCCCGAGCCGAGGTTCAGGGTAACCATAACCCAACAAGTACGCATTGTAGTTATAGCTTAAATATGAGCCTTCATATATGTCCTCGAACATGGTCGTCCTTGAGTTTGAGGCACCAGCTATACTTGGATTATATTCACATAGAATTACCCTAAACCCTGTATATCCTTCAATGCAAAAGCCCGATATACCTCTTGTACAAGCCCCTATATGATCCCTTTTCTTGTCATTGGGTGATACCTACCAACCCTAAGCCCAAACTCTAAACCCTAACCCCAACTTGATCCTATGTCGAACCCCAACCTCGGCGGGGAGGCTCCTATGGCAGATGCGCCACGTGGTTCGTGCAGAGCCCTCGGCGCTTGACCAGGAGGGGTGTAAGGTTTCTGGTTTAGGGTTCAGGATTTAGGGTTCAGGGCTTCGGGCTAAGAAAATAGAAGCTACCATGATGGAGGCTCAAAAGGACAACAAAATGGGGTTCTATAGGGATTACATAGGGATCTCCCGAAATTCCTTATGCTACTTGTTGCTTCATTGTGGTCCCTGTTCTAACTCGGGTCCCTAAACACACTTTCGGTTGTCATTGTTCAGAAGCACAGAGTGCACGGTTGAAGGTTTCGGGGTGCAGGGTTTTAGAGTTCAGGAGAATTTCGTGCTTGCCAACACGCCCTGTGTTGTGGTGGAGGGGTGGGGGGGGCCGGCATTTCTTGCGATTGCATATCGCCGACCAGAACCCAACAACCAGAATCGGTGTGTTATTGTATCCTCCCACCCCCTTGCTTGCGCAGGCGCCCACTCAACCTTTCTCCTTCTCGGGTTTCGGGCTGCCGCCCTGACTTCCCACTCCTAATGTTTTGAAAACCATGATCTTGGCGGCCTACCACAGCATTGGTCGTCGCTGTCCTTATTGATGGTTAGTAGAGAATAGAGGAATGCGTTATATAGGGATTACAGAGTGATGATATTCCCTTTTTCCCTACTGACCACCAGTAAGACTAGCACTGAGACCCGACGTCATTCTTTTGCTCCATATCTCTGGCGTTAAGGATCCTAAAGCCAGAGCTTATAGAGCGGGGGCAAACTACAAGAACATCACCCCAAATAGTGATCAGAATGAAAATATCCAAAGGGGTTTTGTTTGTTGCAGGCTTTGAACTTCTTATCAAAAATTTGGGCGGGCAAGCGCAACCTGAGGCCACGAACTATCACAAACTGAAAGGCCTGAATCTTCTACTGGAATCTGCAAGCTCAAGGTCCACCTAGGGAACCCGCGGCAATTCAAAACCTTGATTAATCTTGGCGTCGCATAGTGTATAACACCCTACACACATCTACACGCATTTCTGTAGATTGCACACAAGATGTTCATCTTGTGGGACCAAAAGAATGATCTCCCGACCCTAGACTCTAAACCCCAAGCCCTAAACAGCGTGGCTCCTGCCGGAAGGAGGAGGGGCCAAGGCCCCAAATTCTGCATCTCGCCATAAGCGGCGGACGTCGAGCTACCCCGCTGGAAATGGAACCCAAAGCCTAAACCCTATAAGCCCCAAACCCCAAGTCCTATAGTCCCCCTTAAGTAGATAGAATATAGCTTTGGGTATATTATACTAAGATCCCCATATACGCCATACTCTATCTATCTACTTAGGGACTATAAACCGCAGAACATTTTGAACATGTTCGTGGATTAGAATTTGAGGCTTTAGGATGAGAGTGCAGCGCGTTTGAATTCCGTTGCGGTGTTCGGGCTTTGCGCCCTAAGCCCTGAACCCTAAACCATTTCAGGATCAGAGATTTGGGTTCAGCCATTCAGGGACTAGGGTAGGGAGCTGTTCAGGTTGGGGTGGCTGGTTCAAGGAACCAATGTCATCACCTCCCCCGGTTATTCAACAACGTTTAATATCCCTTCCTGTGGTGTGCTATAGTATACAGTGATAATTGTCTGATATTGGGGCGGAGGGACTGTGGGACTGTAAGATGCGAAAACCACGTTAAACCCTAAAGCCCACACGGTGTCCAAAAAATCTTGTTGACCCAAGGTTGGCAAGACGTCGCTGCTGCATCGATACACTAGAACGGCCTCGTGACGGGATTGGTTACGTAGGGTTGAGGGCAAGGTTCCTAACGTTTCCGTGTAATGGGTTCAAGCGCTAATTTCTGTTTGGTTAAAGGGGCTTCACAAGACATCTAAGGTGATGTTTATTTGGGGAAGTTTACCTGTACCCAAAGGGTCCATGTAGGTATATGGTACATACTTAGGGCCCAAAGGGGTTCCCATATACCTACTTTAAGGCCCAAGTATATCCCATATACCTACATAGACCCTTTGGGGTAGGGAACCCGGTAGCGCAGGAGGCTCAGTGTTTGGGGTTCAAGTAAGCGGGCAATAGGTTCCAGGGACGCGAGTTTCGGGTTTCAGGACGATTTCCGTGTGGTTTGAGAAGGGGCTTTAAGTCTTAAACGACTTAAGTTAACCTAATCCCCCAAAATTAGGACCTTCCAGTAGTGTAGTCATATGAGGGTTATAGGGTACTTATTATAGGAAATTGAGGTAACTGAAATCCCATTACTATGGTTGTTTTCCCAACTGAAGGGACTGTGTCTTCCGTCCCCCGATTCGTGTCTCGTTTTGTTTCTGAGCATTGGTCGGGGTTCTCGGCATGACCTCCTAGAGCTTAAACTTCGAGCCCTAAGCGCTAAACCCTACACCCTAAGCCCCAAACCCGACACCCTAAGCCGTAAACCTGAAACCCTACACCCTAAGCCGTAAACCCTACACCCTAAGCCGTAGGGCTTAGGGTTTATGGTTTAGAGCCCTACACTCTAAATCTGGCAGCCGCAAGGAAGAAGAATATTTTGGTAACGCCAACCCCCCCCAATAAAGAGCCCATGATGATCACATTTAGGGTAGGGCCAGGGTCAAACCCTAAACCCTAAACTTGGGGGTCCTGCAAGGTGGTTCTTATAGCTGTTGGGGTTGCCACCAGCTTGCAAGTCCAGCATAAAATCCTCAACCTACCATAGCGCTCGGTACAAGGACACCCCCAAATTGGAAGCCCTAGAAACAAACGATTCATCCCTACTATCGCCAGTATCCTTATAACAGCCTTTTTTACTCCCAGAATCACTAAATCCTAAAGCAATTCAATGTAAACGGGCCTCTAACAGGAGTTCTCTCAGGAGCATAGCCACATTGGCTTGGACTTCAAGCGTGTGCACCTCTTGGTGGATGGCATCATGTCGTGAGGAGGGCTGCTTGTTAGTCGCGGTTTAGGGTTTCAGGTTTAGGGTTTAGGATTTTTCTTGGCAACCCCAAACCACCGAACTAGAACCTTAGCATCGCCATATCATACTTATAGCGGTTGGGTTACCAAAATGCTTTGATTCTTGTGGGTTCAAGGGGAAGCTGAACTTAAAAGAGGCCCTAAACCCTAGACTCCAACTCATGACCCTTGAGCCATAAACCCTAAAACCTAGGGGCCAACACCTAAGCCCCAAATCCTAAGCCTCGGGCCTACTGCTTGGGTTGCCTTGGTTTGGGGGTTCACGGGTAGGCAGGGGTACTTGGAGGGTCAGGGGACTTAGTAAGTAGGTTAATAATAGGGATATTTGGGGTTACTATATGGGTTATAGGGGTTGTTAACCTACGTACTAAGTCCCCCTAGCTCTCCAAGTATTTTTTGGGTATAGACGTGCCCCAGAAGAAGGCTCAGGGTATAGGCTTAAAGGGGGATACGTATGGTTCTCCTACTTTTACATCCTTTCCCGCCCCCAGTTAGCACTACCCACGAACCTTCAAGTCCCCGCTAGGAATCCTTTCAGGAGTTAGGGATCTAGGGTCAAAGGCTTTCGGGAACATTGGCTATTGTTACACCCCAGTGAACATGCGAATAAAGATTGGGAAGCTTACAGCTTTAGTAGTTTAGTGGTTTAGGGTTTAGGGGCTTAGAGGTTATTGTTTAGGGGTTTAGGGTTCAGTGCTTTGGCGCGGGTTCAAAGACTTCCTTAGGAAGTATAGATTTGGAGACCAGACAGTTGGTGAGTGTGTAGGTTGGGGGACCAGCCATATGTCAGGTGATTCAATGCTTCCATTTCAATTTGGTCAGACCAATTCCTAGATCCTAAGCTACCCTCGATTATGCCAGACATTCCCTACTAATTGGAGACCGTAGAACCTCATCAAAGGGTATTGGGAGGATCATGGACCTAACATACCTTAGGAGTAGTGACCGTTGATGTTGATAAGAGGATATTGACAGGTGCCGTATTATAATATGGATCCAAAAAAGGGACCATCGTTTTGACAACGACCCATATCCCCACCTGAGGCAAATTTCCCGTCCGCCTGTACATATGGGATTCCGGGCGCCTGGGCGAAGATGATAAGGGGTTTAGGGTATTTAAAGGGTTTGGGGTTTGGGGTTTAGGGTTTCGGGTACCCTAAACCCATAAGGGTTTGGGTTGCATGTTTCGGGCCTAGGGCCCCCCCATTATAAACCCTTAGCACGGTTCCCAAGTGCCACGAAGTAATGTGGGTTAAGGACTTAGGGTTTTCAGGGTAATTAGGAGCTTAAACAATTGCCAGTGTTATGGTCCTGGGAACCCTTTTAGAATTGTAGAGGTACCTCAGATACCTCACAATTATCTAGGTGATTACCTAGGTTCAATTTTCCTTTGGTTTCCCATTATCTGTAATCACGTAGGGACCTGAACCTTATATAGCACTACATCACCCTATATGCTTCTATGCAACCGGTATATGTGCCTATATAATCCTATACAATCCCTTTAATGGTAAGGCTTTGCCGCTAAACCTCCAGAAGCCCTAAATCTTCAAGCCTAAACCCCGAAACCCTAAATCCTCAACCCTAAACCCTAAACCCCTAAACCTTAAACTCCTAGACCCTAAGCCCTAAATCCTAATTCTTTAGACCCTACAGTCCGGTTTTGAGATTGGCGCATGCTTCCTAAAGGTGTCAATGGGGTGAAAGTTGTAAACACTGGATGACCTGCCAACTCGCTTTCAATGTCTGCTTTAGGGCTTTGGGTTCAGGGTTTAGGGTGTAGGGCTCAAGGCTTCTGCTTCTGTTTAGCACCTGTAGACTCTGAGTTCTTCTTAGGGACAAACAAGGGCCCATACTTTTCAAAAATCCTGTGTTTGTTCCTCAAAGGCTTTGAAAGCTTAGACCTCAAGCCCTCAAACCCTGAACCCCAAACCTGAGCCTAACCTTAAACCCCAAACCCGAAACCCTAAACTTCAAGCCCTAAACCCTAAACCTTAAGCCCGAAACCCTAACAGGTTTCATCCGGCCTGGGTGGAGAGGGACTCGCGGGCCTACTTCCTAAGGAAAGACCTCGCGTGCTGCCCTTGGTTCACTGGATGGGTAGGTTTAGGGTTTCGGGCCTAGGGTTCAGGGTTTAAGCTTTGATATTTAGGGGTTTCAGGTTCAGGGCTGTGGGGCCCAGGGCTTAGTGGATGGAGGAGATCTTACACCACTCTATAGTCCCCCCCAATGATGGAGAATCCAATCCGCAAGAAAACGGAACGTGACATGGAAACGCGGGTTATATGGTTTGGCTGGTTGATAAGGATTATATAGGTTTTCCGATAAATTAGGGGTACCTGTTTCCTACAGATCATAGGACTTAGCAGTCCATATTGAGGTCCTTACTTTTATGGAAGCTACCGTATAGCCCCTAAACCGTAAACCCTGTATAGCCCCAATCCTAAGAGGTGCATGACTTCCACTACCCATGCACAATATTGAAGGAAAGGACCATGGGGCCCGGAGGTTAGGATGCAGTGGGTTAAGGTTTAGGTTAGGTCGCTCCCCCGTATAACAATGGCTCTGAATATGGAGTTAATAGGGTCTTAATATGCCTACAATAGTCCCTTGTGGCATCACTGGGTGGGGGATTGACCCAAGGTTTAGGTTAGCCCCCTTCAGGGGGGTAGCTTGTTCTCTTGCAGGGAGTTGGTGGCGCGACAGGCCATCTAAGCTCAGGTACTTTGATCAAACACAGCAATGGCAAAGCTCGAAGCTTGTGCCTGGTGCCGTCATTTTGGGTGTAGGGTGCCGTACACCTTGAATCCTAAACCTGTCAGCTCTTGAGACCAAGGACACCAATGCCAGGTCGTAAAATTGTTGCAAGCCTAAACAATCCCAGACCTGCAAAGCCTGAACTCTACATGGCGGCTTCAAAAAACATCCTTAACCGCATAAACTGCCCAAACCCTACATAACCCCTTAGAATCCTTCAATAACCACCTATAACCCCTACAAAACCCACAAAAATCCCAATGTAATCCCTATTTAAGCCCTGTAAACAAAGAAAGGGACCCACAGTCTCAGGGATGTTATGTAGGGCGTATATGGGGCTCTACAGGTTTGTCTTACCCATGACTAAAAGTAGGTGTACATCACATTTTAAGGGTCTCTATACTAGGACCATAGCATTTAGGATATATAAGGGTTTCTCCTTTTCAGGAAAACTACCATACATGCCCCCCAAGACTCACACCTTACGCTCCTAAACCCAAGGCTCACACCCTGAGCTCCTCAAACTCTAAACCGAGCTTGTACTTTATAACCACTACTGGTGGTTAGTAGGGGATAAGGCAATGTGTCATATAGGGATTATATACTCTCTTTTTCCCTGCTACCTACCAGTGAAACAATCCTGGAGCACTTTCCCGTCTTCAGAATCCTTGTGAAGTGTTCTTTGACTCTCTCCGAGTGTTCCAAACCCCAACCGAGGGTTTAGGGTTTAAGGCTCAGGGCTCAGGTTTTAGGGTTTAAGCGTCCAGCGTTGAAACAGTGAGCCCGGAGGCGCTCGAAAGAGGCTATAGGGACATAGGGTTTAGGGTTTAGGGTTTAGGGTCAAAAGGGGCTATAGGGACATAGGGCTTGGGTTTAGGATGGTCGGGAGATGGAATGAAGACGGGGATGACTTAGTGGGTTATAGGGTTCGGGGCTGAGTACGGCGCAGCCCCGAGTTTTGACCAGTCAATATTCTACCATCCTAAAGGTTTTCTTTCACTGCCATTATGCATTCAATTCGTGTTTCGCCCGAAGCCCCACACCCTAAACCCTGAGCCCTAAACCCCTAAACCCCCAAACCCTAAGCCCTAAACCCTGACCCATAAACCCTAAACCCCCCAAACACTAACCCTAAACCCCCAAACCCTAAATCCTAAACCCCCAAACACTAACCCTAAACCCCCAAACCCTTAATCCTAAACACCCAAACCCTAAACACTAGACCCCCTAAACCCTAAACCCTAAAACCCCTAAACCCCCACAAACTCCTAAACCCTAAACCAAACCAGTAAAAATGTAGCGTGCCCAGGCTTTTCCTCTTCGACCTTTCAGACAGGTTCTCCTTTGAAGAGGTTCGGGGCTACTTGGTATTTAGGGGTCCCCTTTAAAAGGGTTTAGGGTTTAGGGTTTAGGGATTAGGGTTTCTGGTCTAGGGTTTAGGGTTTAAAGGGTTTAGGGTTTTGAAGAGGTTTGGCTGCTTGGCGATTTCCCTCAAATTACAGTTTAGGGCTTCCCTCTATTAGGGTTTATAGGGTTTATGGTGTAGGGTTTCCCTAAACTGTTTTTGTTTTATGTTCCACTCGCTTTACAACTCAAAATTCTATTCCATCTTAAGCAAGCCCTAAAGACCAATTCCCACTCTCAAACCCTAAACTCCGCGAGCCCTAAACCCAAACTCTCAAGATAAGACCCTGGACCCTAAGCCCTGACAGCCGACTTGGGGTCCGACTTGGCAAGTTTGCTGCTGCCCGGCTGTTGAGGGTTTAGGGTTTAGGGGCCCCCCCACACCATCCAAGCTCTAAGTCATGGCGATAAGCCCCAAAACGGTAAACCCTGAACCCTACATATCCTTAAATATCCCTATCCACCATATACTCCTACATATAGTCCCCCTTAAGTAGATAGAATACGTGGTATATGGGGATCTTGTTAAAGTTTACCCAAAGCCATATTGTATCTGCTTAAGGGGGACTGTACCCCCATGTTTCCTTTTGTGCCCCTAAATCTTAAATGTCTCTATATGCACCTATATCTCCATTTTAGACCCTAAACGCGTAAAGTCTCAAATCCTATACTGGACCCTCGCCCCGAAACCCCTAAAACCCTAAACTCATTATGAACCCTAAGCCCTTAGGCCTAAGACCCTAAAATCCAAAAAATCGGCAACCCCAAGCCCCCCGCTGCCCAGCTGGGTCGCTACCTGGCCGTTGCCAGCGCTCAGCCGGATCTACGCGTCCGGGTGCTCGTGGGCAACAAGCCGGGACCCCAGAAGAGGGTTTAGGGTTTAGGGTTTTAGGGTTTAGGGGTCAGGAGTTTAGGGTTTTGAAAGGTGGTTGTGCTATTGAGGGTGTTGGGGTGTAGGATTTAGTGTTTGGGGGGTGTAGGGTTTTCTGGGTTTAGGGTAAAACTCAGGGTCTAGGATTCAGGCTTGAAGGCTTAGGGTTTGCAGGGATTCTATAGCGACCGGGGATATTATCCCAAGAATGGAAAATCGATTGGAAGGGAAACTATAAATCCTATATGAATCCTACATAAACCCAATAAACCCTAAACCGATTCCCCTTCATATGCCCTATGAACCCTAGAAACCAGAGGGGGTTTGACTGGGTTGATAGGAGCCCCAAAATTTGGTTCAATCTTCGATGTTTAGGGATTGAGAGTAGGAAATCAGAGGAATCCTCTGTAAGGAAAGGGAAAGCTACGCCCCAAAGCTCATTCAGGGATTCGGCATGGCTGTTTCCCCGAGCGCGTCGCGCAGACGAAACGTCTCTGGGCTTGAAAAAACAGAGTCCGCATGAGCTATAGCATCCTAAAGCCTAAAGCTGAAGGACAAACCCCCAAAACTCCGGCCTAAAACCGGACCCTATACAATTTCTTTAAGATCTAGACCCCAACTCCTAAATCCTAGACCCTGAAACCACAAACCCTAGACCCTAAAGCCCTAAACGTTAAAACTCTAAACCCCATAAACCTAAAGCCTACACGCTAACACCCTAAACCTTATATTAGCTGATATTACCATTTATAACCCTTAGATAACCCCTATAAGCCCCTTTAAAGACCCCAAATCCTAAAACCCCTAGACCCTAAAGCCTTAAATCCTAGACCCTAGAGCCCTAAACCCTAAAACTCCGAACCCCTACACGCTAAAGCCTGTTTAGGCATCTCCTCGCCCAGGGCCGACCTCCCCAAGCGCGCCGTTTCCTTCGAAGAGGCGAAAGGCTTTGCTGCTCGCGCGGCCTGGGCGCATCTTGTGACACTCCGATTTGGGGTGAAGGGTTTAGGATTTATCAGGGTTTAGGTTCAGAGTTTAGGGTTGAGGGTTCAGGCTTTAGGGTTTAGTGTGCAGAGTTTAAGGTTTAGGGTTCATGATTTAGGGTGTAGGGTTTATAGAGATTGTGCAGGGTTCGTGTCGTGAGTGTTGAGCGGAGTTTTGTTCTGAGTCTTGTGACTAGCTTTTTGGCCCTATACAGTCTCGATTTGCACTTGGCTTGAGGGGTTTAGGCTTTAAGGTTCAGGCCTTTGGGGTTTAAGGTTCCGGGTGTAGGGGTTTGGGGTTCCAGGTTCAGGGTTCCAGATGTAGGGTTTAGGGGGTTACACCCCCCGAAACTAACATGGAAGCCCCTTAGCAGGGCTTGATGGGGGCTCTAGTTTAGGGTATACATTCCCTCAATCTAACATGGAAGCCCAAACAAGGCCCCACAAAGACTACGGTTTTTGAAAACGGGGCTATAACCATTTGCTTCCATGTTTGTTTGGGAGAGCGATTAGGGTTTGGATTGGGAAGAGTTACTGCTATCTATAGTGGGGGATGTAATGGGTTTACGGTTTTGTGCATAAATGGTGATACTGTTGATGAACAAAATCCGTCATGAACCTCGATGTGGCGGATGATGATCGCTTCCGGCTTTAGGCACATAGGTGTAGAGCAGCTATTCGCAGTCATAGAGCTATGAGTACTGGCAATATATCTGTTAAGTGTTCGTCGCAGTGATGTTCAAGGCGTGACCCTTAACCCTGAACCCCCAGGGAACATGCGACGGCTTCAGGGTGAATGTTTGCGTGTCTCAAAATCCACGCGAATGTATCCCCAGCATTCGGAGCATCGTGAAATTCATCGGGCTTACTAGCTAGGGTTAGGGTTTAGTGTTTAGGTCGAGGGCATGGGGCTCCTGGATTGTTTTCGGCGCTCCCAGCTGAATCCTTCCATATGTATACATGTGTACACATATGTATGTATATACATATATATATATGTATATATGTATAGATTCCTTCCCTGGTCTCACATGGGTTGCCCAACCTATGCATAAGGTGAAGGCCTCAAAACGAGTCGCAAGTCCCTTGAACCTCCAAGTAATGTGGGGGCATGATGACTTGAAGCATAAATCTGAACGTCAGGGTTCATGGCTGCATCGCCGTCATTGCCATGTGCATTGCTACATGGACCGGCCGCGCTGAACCTGGCGGTTACGAGCGGCCTCCGCAGCACCACGGCTGTCGAGGGAGCCCGACCTTGCCTTGACTATGAAGTGCGCAAGCGGGCACATCAAGACACTGCACGTCTCTGCGGCGAGGCCGGCCTTCAGTTCATCCCTCTGGTTGTTGAGGCCTGTGGGGGCGGCTGGGGGCCAACGGCAGTGCAGACCTGGCGAACGCTGCGCTCCCTCATTGCGGCCCGCACTGGGCTTTCTGTGGGGCTTGCTGTGGAGCAGCTCCTGCAATCCTTGAGTGTGGCATTGCAGCGGGAGAACGGCAGAGCGGTCCTGCGCCGCATGCCCTGCACAGGGGAGGCTGCTCACTTGTTGCCGCTTCCCTACATTTCTGGGACGTCCATTTCTGCATTCCATTCCTCTTTTCTTGGGAAGTTTCTTTTCGATCTTCGCCTGACAGAGCCGGGGGGCGGCGCGGCCGCACCCTGCGGTGCCGGGGCACGTTCTCCTTCGATCACTTTTCGCCTGACTGAGCCGGGGGGCGGCATAGCCGCACCCTGCGTTGCCGGAGCTTTCTCTCTCTTTCGTGTCGCCCGCCTGAGCCAGGGGGCGGCATAGCCGCACCCTGTGTTGCCGGGGCCTCTCTTTTGGGTGGGTTTTTAGTCCACGTGCCCTAAGGGACACGGTTTTCCCATCCCTGCACAGTGTACATGATAGACCATCTTCACATTGTCTGCGAGTCTGCTCTATCGCTACGATTGTACGACAGAAACATCACGAAGACAAGCCAGGATCGTGGTTCAGATGGACGCTATGACCGGAATGCAACTTAATGAGTCACGTCGACAATGCACAATGCTCATCATCTACGATGTCGCAGAGCGCCTGGAGTCCACAGGAAAGCGGGGGGGGGGGGGGGGG
>CAJNIZ010043618.1:13356-31032 GCA_905231905.1 Symbiodinium pilosum | reverse complement strand
TTAGGGTTTTAGGGTTTAGTGTTTGTTAAGTTACCGTAAATCACTTTGTTGGAGTCATGCTGTTGTTGGAATATCGACCCTGCATGAACCCGACTGCCAAAACCTCTGGGCCTTTACTGAAGATCCTCATGTGACCTTCAATGTTCCAGCCTAGTACGACCTGTCCTAAACCCTAAACCTTTGTCCCGTCATCACTGATTGAATACTTAGAGGATCGGAGGTTTGTTTGCAAGTCGTACTACAGCAAGCATACTTGAGAGCCCTTCAACAAGTATTTTAGTCCATCATACGCCTCGTTACTCAGTCTCCTTGACGCTCCAAACAGGGATTCTCCCCCAAGGGGCCTTGAAAAGGCCTCTGGGTTTATGGCGGTTTAGCTGTTAGGGTTTAGGGTCGGTGGGCTTAGGGTTTAGGGCTTACACAATACTCGGAAGTCTCGGAGCCTCCTGCACAATCACTAAAACAGCCACGCAATCTTGATATGTATTGAGATGGGCGGAGCGATATAGAGAGAAAAAGAGAGCGAGAGAGAAAAACACCTTACACCCCAAGCCTAAGCCGTTGGGTGCATACCTGTGCACGTAGGAAAATGTCCTTGTATAGGGGTTATACAGGGATTATATTCCCCTTCTACATGCAAAGAATACCAATACCCCCGTGACCCTAAACCCATGAATCCTGAACCCTTGATCCTAAACCCTGAAACCTAAATCCTAAACTCTAAATCCTCAACCGTGAAGCAAAATAGTAGTTACCCTAAACCCTAAATCTTCAACCCTAAACCCTAAATCCTCAACCCTAAACCTTAAATCCTCAACCCTACACCCTTAATCCTCAACCCTAAACCCTTAATCCTCAACCCTAAACCTATAATCCTACAGGTCGGGGCGGCCTACTTCGAAACGTCCGCAACACAGGGCACGGGTATCGAGGTGCGAGGTGTCCGTTGGTGTCCGTTGAAGGGTTTTCTGAGGCTGTTACAGGGTTGAGGGCTTAGGGTTTAGGGCTTAAAGGGAAAGGGAGACATGTGTATATATAATATATGTATATTTATGCTACAGGTTTAGGGTTTCGGGCTTACAGGGAAAGGGGAATATATGTGTATAGATATATATACATGTTTCAAAAAGGATATATGGAGATATGTTTTGGGTTTAGGGTTCAGGGCTTCTGGAATTCGAACAAGGAGATACGTGTGTATATATATAAATACACGCACATAGATTCTTGTGTCTATAGGGGAATATAGGGATATTTAGGGTTTAGGGTCAAGGTTTTAGGGCTACCATGATGAAGAAACACATGAAGAATCAACTGGGGAATGACATCGACGCCAGTGTTATGTAAGATTGTTACAGGTTTAAGGTTCAGGGTTTAGGGAACTTCAATTTAGTTGGCATAAAACGGTCCTTTTGTGAACAGCGTGGTTCTGCGATCAAATTAAGTGAACTCAAGTTCCTCAGCAGTAGCCCAGTTTTTTGGCGTAAGCATGTGGTAGTTGGGTCTAGAACAGATTCTAGGGTTTGGGATGTGGGCTTGGGGTCTAGAGCTTCCTTCGGAGTTCAAGAATGCATCGACATGCAAGGATGAGGGGGTTTAGACCCTGTAACCCCTAAATCCTACACCTTCAAAGCCCTAATCCAGGAATTATCCAGGAATCAGGGGATCAGAAACTAGGCCTTTAGGTGTTTAGGGTTTTGGCATCTGATCGGAGAATTATGCCGCGAGCAATTGTTTAGGACTAAGACGGTCCGCAGTATGTTGTCCTGAGCATTGTTGCCCGACCCCAAGCAAGACACAGACCCGCCAAGGGGTGCGGCTTCAGGCTCAGGGTTTACAAGGGTTTAGGGTTTAGGGGTTTAGGGTTTTAAACTTCGTTGCAGCCTTAGTGAGGGTACAAGGGAGAGCATCTGGAATCTAGATGGGCTGTACTCTAGAAACTTTTTGAAAGGGATTGTATGGGGGACTATTAAAGGGGTTGTTAAGGGGGATACTAGTGTCAAGCTGAAGAAGGCATAGGGCTCAGGGGCCCTGCTTGGAGGGGAAATATAGCAGGGTATATGGGGATCTTATTATAAAATACCCCAAGCCGTATTCTATCTACTTTTGCGGGACTATGACTTGTGGCTGTTTATTAAAGTGCTTGCTAAGTCCCCCTGACGCTTCAGGTGTTTTTTTGTAGTTATCATTTTCAACGGAACTACAGAAGGGCCACATCGAGATTTGTTCCAGAGTAGCTAGGATTTAGGGTTTAAGGTTTAGGGTTTTGCTTTGTGCCCCGACACCCTAAATCTTGAACCCAAAACCCCCAAACCCTCTCATGGTTTTGTGAATTTCGCAACGCAACCCCTATCAGCACTTCGTGGATACTCATGAGCCCTGTCTGATCCCTGCATTTTAGGATCCCGCAGGGCTCTTATTATTGGAGGTCTACGGTTTAGGGTTGTTTGGAGAAACTTCCATATAAGTTGCGCGTATCTAGGGTTCCTTACCTCAGGGGGTTTTGGTGATTTTTTTTTGGTGTTCGATTTGGGAAGCTTCACCTTAAACCATAAACCCTAAGCCCCATACCCTTAATCCTAAACCCTAAACCCTACACCCCCCAGCGCTTGAAATAAGAACCGTGGGTCAAGTGTCTTCTAGAGGCTGCAGCTGCTTGTGCTGCCGCATTGCACCATTGTCCACAACCTCAACGATGAGGTTGTTTTTGTAGCATCAACCCTTTAAGAAAGGTTTGGAGTAGCCTTGACCCGTTAAGTTGGGACCCTACTGGAGTCATATGATAATGACAGGGTCCTCATTGAGAGGGCGAGGTGAACAACCGTGCCGTTGCCGGGGGATCGACCCAGGACTTGAGATCTTCACAAAGCTGGCAGAAAGGAGCTTCCAGATCCCATCCTCGGAACAAGGCCACGAGATCAGTTTCACGCTCGCGCTTGTCAGTGAGACTGAGCTTGTGAAAGCCCCGAAAGTGGCTCCAAAGGTCTTTAAGCTCAATGAAGTGGTCTTGGAGCTGGAGCAGCTCGGATGCACGTTGAAGGTCCGTTGAAGGGCTACCTGCTCCCACTGCCACGCCTTCCCCAGGAGCTCAAGGATTCGGCTCACATGGTGAAGATCTTCTCAAAATAAGGGGACCCTTATTGGGGGTCCCCATAATAAGGACTATACTATTTTTTGGGGTCTGCATTAGGGTCCGCCCTATTTTGGGAAAACATCCAGTCACCTTGCTGAAGCTGTCCTCGACGCAGGCCTTCAACTTTCAGAGGAACACCCGCCGGGCACATGGCGACAGAGCGGGGCAACCGCAACTTTCAAGTGCCAGGGACGCCACCTTGTACCTACCTTTGACACGCTGCTTGTTCCCAACGGCCCAAGCATTTTACGAGTACATACTCCCGGAAGCCTACAGTTCCCCTGCTTGGGAATCATACAAGCCGAAAATGATTCCTAATATCATCCACTGAAAACCCTTAGATGACTATAGTAGTAGTTAAAATCTACCTCAAAATCCTGTTTGATTTTTTGGGGCCCGTACATTGCAGGATGCCATCCACTACGCCATGCTCTCGGCACTGGATCAAATACATGCACAGAAGCAGCAAGCAGATCAAGGCCAGAGGGCTACTTTAGGGTCTAGGGTTTAGGGTTTAGGCCTTTGAGGTTTAGGGTTTAGTGTTTGGGGTTTGGGGTTTAGGCTTTGGGTTCAGGCTACCACAGTATGCAGGGACTGCGATAGGGATCTGTGTCTTCATTCCCTATCTTTCATTCCCTACTGAGCAGCAGGTAGTATAGTCCCCCTTGAGTAGATTGACTATGGCTTTGGGTATTTCATAATAAGATCTGCATATACCCATATTCTATCGACTTAAGGGGGACTATAGATCTTATGGGCCATTGTGGGTGTGAGGGATTTCAGGCAGTATGTCCGGTTTAGGGCGCTGTCGATAGCTCAGAGCGGCAAGACATCAGGGATTGGCTTCTTCGACCTAAAGCCTAAACCCCAAAGCCTGAATTATGAGACCGGGAGTGTTCAGATTGGTTGCACTGGGAATGGAGCGTGAGGCGCCCTAAACCCTAAAACAACAGATTGTGTAGATGTACTTTTGACAGGAGGGGTTTCCGACTTAAGGATCTACTCCCCCAAATTCGCACGGAAGCGCCTTCATATATCCTACAGCCTCAACCCGACCCTAAACTTGCCCTAAACACCTTAAACTCTAAACCCTACACCCCCCCTTTCACAAGGGCTGAAGTCTGTGAATGCTGCAGCAGCTGTAGCTCCATGGGTGGCAAGTGGGGCACTTAAGACAGCTTTAGGGTTTTGGGTGTTTAGGGGGTTTTAGGTTTTGGGAGTTTAGGTTTTTGGGCTTTATAAAGGGCATTTAGGGCTTAGGATTTCGGGCCAGTTTAGAGTTCAGGGTTTCATATCTTTGGGCTGTTGCCGAGTCATGCGATGGGAACAGAAACGACGACAGGCCACAAGGATGGAGTTTCTCGAACAAGTGTTTTGTCTTAGGAGGACCCCCCCCCCCCACCCTATAATAGTGGTATAATAGGAATATGACAGGAACCTAACACAATTGCCATTGTCCGTTATAGTCATTACTACTGGGTGGGGGCCACCTAAGGTTTGTCTTTATTTATGGGGTATCGCTTACCCTACAACCTGAACACCACACCCTAAAGCCCTAAGCCCTGAACCCTTCTGTTCTGTCTGGCGGTCTTCTGGGGGGAGTATGTAAGGATGAGATGACTGCCGACAGATTGTGCGGTAGAATCCACCTCAAAGAGCCTTCCGAGTATCCAACAGAGAGAATTGGGGACACTATCAGGGCTGTTCAGCCAGTCTTTCAAGCCTCCAATCCTAAACCCTGAACTCTGAATCCCCGAAACCCTAAACCCTAAACGCCTAAACCCTATAAACCCTAAACCGTGCTCTCAAACCCTAAACCCCTAAACCCCATAAACACCTAAACCAGTTATCCAAGCTCTCCTTAGTCGTGAGAAGGCCTTCTGTCATTAAGGATCCGGGTAATCTTGGTTGATATTGGTTTCTATGGGGTTGCATTGGGATAATGGAAAAGAAAATGGAAACTACAATACTGGGGTATATAGCTTCACCCTGAAGCCTGGCCCTGCTCAGATCGGTAGCCCTAGATTGCTTTCCACAAGCCCCGATTCCCAAAATTTGGGGTACATTTCTGCGGGGTGCCCATAATGAGGATCGTATTTTGGGGTGTATATTGCGCGTCGAAGGTTTCTAAGCTCTACAACCCTTACCTCTTGAATCCAAAGCTCTTCAAATCCTAAGGCCTTAAAATAATAAGCCCTTATCACCCTAAACCCCTCGACCCCGAAACCCGACAAAAAAACAAACAACAAACCCACAAAACCCTAAAACCCCCACAGGCCCAAAACCCCCAAACCCTAAACCCCACAACCCCAAAACCCTAAACTTCACAACCCCAAAACCCCAAAACCCTAAACCCTTAACCCTATCCCCTCCGAACCGGAGCCACTCCATGGTTTCAGGGCCTTCCGACCCTCCTACGCTGGCTGGACGAATGGCTCACGCTGTACAGTTCTGCAGCCTCCTGTGAGAAAAAGCCGGGTTGCCGTCAAGGAACCTAATTTAAGTTACCACATTATCGTTGTATCTGGTAATGTATATGGCTTCTCCAAAATGAAGGAATGGAAAAGACAAGGGACACTACTATAATGGGGTTATGTACGGTTCAGGGTTTAGAAGGAATGGAAAAGAAAATGGAAACTACTGTAATTGGTTTCATATGGTTACTGTAAGGATCCATTCCTTCATTCCTAGCTAAGCAACGGTGAGAGAAAGGCAGCGTGGCCTCGGCGGTTCGGCCTTAGGCTGCCAAGGGTTTGGAGTTTGGAGTTTAGGGTTTACTTACTTAGCCAATAGAAGAACTTAAAACCTTTTGGGCTTCCTTATTTGATCTCTATAACAAAGTTTGAACTTTTTGGGCCTGGTCACTGCGGAAGAGAGTTTAGGGTTGGAGCCAACATTGTTAAATCAAACGGGAGTGACTGAACGGATTTTAGGGGAACCATGGAAACGATCCATATAGTAGTCCCTGAGTAGGCCCTTCTACTGGACTCTATAATCCAGTCCCGCATTCCCTACTAAGCATCAGAAATGCCTTGAACCTGAACCCTAAAGCCTAAACCTTAAACTCTAGACCCTAAACCATGTATGTATATATGTCTATCTACATAGGTTGAGGGTTTCTTAATATAGGGAGCCTGAGTGCTTAGCTGGTTGCTGTTGAGGAACTTAAACTAAGTTACCATAATGGGTATATGCGTATATATACATATATGTATAGTGGTTTCTATGCTTTCCCCCATATGGTAACTCAAATTCAGTTCCTTAAAAGCAACCCAGTGGAGTTTATGAGGTTGGGGGGCCGGGTCCATGAGTTTGTGGGTTTGGGGTTTATGTGGTTAATGCTTTCGGATTTCTCAGGTTTAGGGTTTCGGTTTATTTGGTGTAGAGGCTTTTAAGATTTCGGTTTTGCACGCCCTGAATCCTAAACCCTAAACCATACGTTTGCGGGTTAACTACGGGTTGGCATTTTTGTAGTAGGACCGCGGAAGAAGACTCCAATGGTTTTCTAAGACAGCAGATTACCCGTCTTTATCAAATTACGGCCTCACTAGGCACAGTTGACTCTGAGGCCCGAACCTTGAACCCTAAACCCTAAGCACTAAACCCTATAGTCCCCCTCAAGTAGATAGAATATGGTTTTGGGTATATTATAGTAAGATCCCCATATACCCCATGTTCTATCTACTTGAGGGGGACTATAACCCACCGTCATGCTTTTCATGTGAGTAAGCCGTCTCAACCAGAAGCCCCCGGCTCAAACCCGAAGAGCTTACGATCTGCGAGCCCTTTTCCTAATTCCGTGGGTATTAGAGTTTAGGGTATTAGGGTGTAGAGTATTTGGGTTCAGGGTTTGGTATTTCTCATAAAGCTGTACGTAAGTACGGCCCAGATTTTCCCTTTCAAACCCAAGTCTGAAACGTTCAGGGTAAGCCCTATAAACTCTGAACCCTCACCTAACCCTTAAACCTCAACAGTTTGGGTGGCTCTTAAGTAAACCCCCAATATTTGGCAACCCTTATTGCCAGAACTCCCAAAAGGAGCCTTTGACTTTTTAGGGCAACACTCACCCCCCCCCCTCCCCCCCCAAAAAAATCCTACAGCTCAACCCCGACCCTAAACCTGCCCAAACCGTACACCTGAGACACCTGCAGTGGATACGAATAATCCTGCATGACCTTCAGTACCTTACATGAACTATGGGGTCCAGTATGCTAAGGTCATGCAGGGCTTTAAAGTCGCAACAGTAAAATCAGTGGAAGTATTTTATACGTTCGGAGTTGCGGGGGTGCAGTATACTAAGGTCCTGCAGGCCCTAAACCCTGAACCCTGAACGTGAACCCTAAATTGTTGTAGTAACAGTAAAAGAGCTCATGTCAAGCCCTAAACCATGAAGCCCCCATACCGCACACTCTAGATCCAGAAACCTTGAATCTGAAGCTCCCAAACCAGAGGCCCTCGTACCGAAACCGTTGAGCCCTAATCCCCATCCCAAAAATCTAGATCCTAAACCGTTAGCCCCTAAACTCTAAACCCCTTCTCGAAGCCTTGAAGTCCCAAACCCAAACCCCAAGGCCAAAGACCCTACGCCCTCTGCGGCTGAGGCGGCAACGACTGGAAGAGCTTCTGGAGGCCCCTCCAAAGGGTGTAGGGTGCAGGGTTCAGGGTTTAGGTTGTAGGGTTCAGGGTTTAGGTTTTAGGGTTTAGGTTTTAGGCTGTAGGGTGTAGGGTCTGTTTGCAAGCCCAAGCAGCCAGGAATTAATAGTCGACGTCCTAACAGCCAATCCCAATGTAGCGAAGCTAATGTACAAAGATTGGGTTGTTGTAGGACTACCGGGATTATCTCTTTTTAGTTGCTTGGGTTTCCGGTTCAGGTGGGGGGCCAGAGGCCCTTCTACATCTATCCTATGACATGAAAGGACTTTAGGTTCAAAAACCGAGGTTCTGCAAATCTTCCAAATCTCTCAAAGAAAGAGTCCCTCCGAAATCTCTGTAAACATGTAAAAATGTTTGACAGTCGTAGAATCGGCATCCCGTGAACATAAACCCCATGTTCCCAGTTCCCTCTGAACCCTCAACCCTGTATATAATCCCACGGATTTCTCTAAGGCAGGGGGCCTAGATCCAGGACCAAGAACCCCAGAACCCGAATCTCCCTCTAAACTTTAAACCTTAAACCCTAAACCCTAAAGCCCAAAACCGAAAGCCCAAACCCTAAAGCCCAAACCCCTCAAAACCCCTAAACCCTAAAACCCTCACCCCCTTAATCCGACTCTCTGGAGGCTACGCGGCTGGAGGGCTCCCTTCCAACGTAGCCTCGCAAATTCAGGCCTTGCTCGGTCAGGCCCATCCTCCCCATCCTCCGGATGGGTTTAGGGCTTTTAGGAACGTAGGGCTTTTAGGGTTTGTAGGAATTCAGGGCTTTAGGGTCTTTGGGGTTTGTAGGCATTAGGATATTTAGGAATTTTAGGCTTAGGGGTTTAGGGGGTGAAGGGCTTAGGCGTTTAGGATTTAGGGCTAAGCGTATAGGACTAAGGGATGAGGGTTTAAGGTTTAGGGCATTGGGTTCGTGGTTCAGGGTTCACCCCAGACATTGTTAAGATACTACTATTATCAAAGCCGCGGTTATTCCACTGCGGTTATTCCTTGTACTTAATCTGTTGACCTATAATTCGGACTTCTTCTAGACATGGTATCTATTCTTGTCATTATTGCCTTAGAGCTTAGATCCGGCAACCTGCCTCCTGGTAGAATCAATGAAAGAAGCGGATCAGAGTGTGATTCTGGGGATGGTTGCTGGGAATTATTTGGATTATCGGGATTATTTTAGACAAGCTGTTCAGGGTTTAGGGTTTAGGGCTTAGGGTTTAGGGTTTGGGGTTTTGGGTTAGAACGCCACGTGTAACCCAACTATGAGCTCTGTTAGTCTTCTAATGTGGTTATAATTGGGCGATTGGCAAGGGCTATAGAATCCTAAGCGCTAAACCATAGCAGTGTACCTCCAAGTACCTCCCTAAACCTCAAACTCAAAGCTCTAGATCCTGATCACCAAGCTTAAAGACAGGCGTGTTGAGTAAGCCATGTTTAATTTTTTTGGCGGGAGGTCCGAAGCATTTTTTTAGATATGCTATAGTCAAAAAACGGGGGACCGTGTTTGTCCTAAGTTACCAGGGATCCGGGATCCTAGAACTTGAGCCCTAAACCCTGAATCCTGAACCCTAAACCCCAAACCCCAGAAGCCTAAGCTCTGGGGTGTACCCCCAGACAAAGCTCCAAAAAGGCTCGTGAGGTTTCCTCGGTTGAGGGCTCACAGAGTTTACAGGGCAGACTGGGAACAGCGATTTATATTATAGAGTTCAGGTATTCTGGGAAATATGGGGGTTCCCTAAAACTAGGGGTGCCATTTCGGGGGTCCCCATAATAAGGACTAAAGTATTTTGGGGTCTATATTGGGGTCCCCCCATTTTGGGAAACTACCATATAGGCTGAGCCCTAAACCCCACACCCCAAAGAGAAAAACGGCTTGATAGTGTTCGGGTGTAGGGTTAGGGGAGAGATTCAGGTCTTGGATAGGGGGTGGACAAGACTCCGAAACTCCAAGGCCCAAGCCCTGAATCGCAAGCTTTAAAATCCAAACCCTGATAACCCCAAACCCTAAACCGCAATGTCGTCGGTCGCCCTATTAATCAAGGGGGAACATAGAAGGGGAAGCCTAGGGGAGTAGTAGAGGAGAAAATGATAATGCCTATATCCTAACTCCAATCCAAGCCGAAATCTAAAACCTCAGGCCTTGAGCATGCAAAATAACTTACTGGTGCTAAGTAGGGTAAAAGGGGATATAATGCATAGGCATTATGAAGGGATTCTGTTCCCTTATTCCCTACTCTACTGACCCCTAGTAAAATGTAATTATGACAGGACCGAGTGCAAGCAGGTCCCTACGCCAGCAGCTGCTTCAGCACCAGCTTTGCTGGTGCCAGCGCTGCCAACAGAGCCTCCAAGGTGTGTCGAGTTTGGGTTTCGGGTGTAAACGGGCCAAATCAGATGGAAAAGTAAGGGAACATGAAATGTAAGTTGGAGTTCTACAGAGGCTTACAGGGATTCTACTGTAGGTTTCAAAGACTTGGGGGTTTAGCGTGTAGGGCTTCGGGATTTACAGCTCTAGGGATGTTCGCTCGGGTCTTGAGAGCTATGAACCCCAAAAGTATGTAGAAGAATTGCTTGTCAGGCTCTTTCTAAGTGTTGTGGACCATGATTTCACCTACATTGGAGGGGTTTGGGGGGCTGCTATCAGGGACCTGAGAGCTTCCCGTTGCAAACGATTCTAATCCCCATAAGCCCCTTTACAATCCCCATGTGGGCTATAGTCTAAACTCCTTAAAGAGGGCTATGTAGGGGATTATGTAGGGGATTACTATAGTGATTGGTAAGGGGGATACAAGGAGTTTAGACTACAGCTCATATAATCCCCACATATTCCCTGTATAACCCCCATATGGGTGGTTGTCAAAATTATGGTCCCTTTTTGGGTCCCCATTATAATACGGCCCCTACCCTAAATGGGACCATAATTTTGACAACCACCCATATAATTCCAGTGGCTCTCTCAAAACAAGGTGCCCCAGAGGGTCCCGCGGGATGCATCAGGGGATCATGTCGCTTTAGGGTTTAGGGTTTAGGGTGTTTAGTGTTTAGGCCTCATCATTTTCAGGTTTGCTGCACCATCAATTTTACAAGGATCTAGGACCATGATATTCGGAATCATTTCGGGATCTAGGACCAAATATTGGGAATAATTTCGCCCCCTACGTTTTGTATTTTGGTTAGCACCTCGAGGGATTGCGTAGAAATAGGTCTGAGAAACTCCGCGTTCCATTCTGTATCTACACTTGGAGGAGTTGATAGTCTTTCAACTAGTTCTATAGGGGGATGCGTAGCGGTTCTGATGGGGGGTATGTAGGTAACATAGACAGACCCCATCAACTTGAAGAGCATTAGGGAGTGGTTTAAGCCTCTATAGGCTTAAGGGCTCTGGGTTCTTGGTGAGTTGATTTCTATGCTATACCGTCCTTTACTGCCTCATCCCCCACTAAAAGCCTGAAATTACATTCCTGTGGAAGGGATAGTGGGCGAGTATGTCAACCAACTGCTGAGTTTATACAATGTCATCTTCATGTTCACTTTAATTTTGGCATACATGCGTACATGAGCGTGAACATGAGGGTCTTTGCGGTGGGCCTCGTGTTCATATGAAGGGTATCTGTCATGCGTATGCTTTTGCCGCAGCCGGCTGTTCTAGAAACGGGCCTGAAAGGAGCGAGCCCAACAAGTTGTTTGTGGTGAGCCCCTTGGCCCCTCGCAGTAGGATTGGGACCATGTTCTTCTATGCCTGTCTTGCTGTCCTTCTCTTCAACCACGAAGTATCCGCTGGCGGTGGTCCGGCATGCAGCGAGTGCGTGACGGCTCTTTGCGGTGGTGGCCTAGCGTCGTGTGCTCAGGGATGTATCCTGGGACATTGCTGGGATATTTTGCGGCTTGAAGTATGAAGTAGTCATCCCCAACAATGGCGAATCACATGAAAAAGAAAGTTAACGTCAAATTCAAATTGGGTTTATACACAGGTGATACTAACGGAGTAAGAAGAAATTCCCTAAACCTTAGATCTTAATGAAAGGTCTTAATCAGAGCTGGAAGCTCACACTTCTGCCTCTATCTCAGCAAAGATATCCCTAAAGTAATGGGGGAATCGTCTGTTGTTCGAAAAGGAAGTAGGTGGCTTTCAGGGATCATCAATATGATGCATGAGGGAACCTACTCGGTCTAGTGTTTAGGGTAAGGAATTTTGGGGGGTCTCCAAGGTACAATTCCGCAAGCTCCCAACCTGCAACGCTTCCCCCCCCCATCTTAGAACAGTCCTCGAATATCGTGGTTTCTGACACAGTTAACACGGGTCCTCTGCATGGTGATTGTTGCGGCACTATCCAACCCACATAGCCCATACAGCCTAAACTAAACCCTTAATTCCTGCCGAGGAAAGCGCACGTCATTGACCAAAACAACGTAACTAATCCCTAAACCCCAAAGCCCCTAAATCCTTAAACCCCCCCAAAACCTGAACCCTCATGACCCCTAAACCCTTCAAACCCTGAACCCTACACGGCCCCTTCAACGCCTAAACCCTGAAACCTACTTCACCCTCAGGACACTAAACCCTAAAATCCAAATCCCTAAGGTATTGCAAGCAGTGAAACCCTCAACCGTAAACCCTAAGCCCTAAACCCTGAACCCTAAACCCTAAACCCTGAACCCTAAACCCTGAACCCTAAACCCCTAAATCCCTAAACCCTACATACCTAGATCCTTATCCTTATTATAGATATCCCTATATAACCCTATATTAAACCCCTATATGGCCCCTATAACCACCCGTTTAAACCCTAAAGCCTCAGGTATTGCAGCGGCTTTGGAGGGCCCGGCTTACTTCGCTTGTTGGGCGGCCTGTGCCTTGAACTACATAACCCCGCAGGGTTTAGATTGGGGGCAAATGGGGTTTAGGGTTTAGGGTTTAGTTTAGGGTTTAGGGTTTAGGGATTGGGGGCCCCCTATTTTGGGAAACTACCAAGTAGGCCCCGAACCCTAAACCCTTAAACCTTGAGCCCTTAACCCTAATGTAACCCCACTATAGTAGATTCCATTTCATTTTCCATTACGACCCAACCTTATTTATCCTTATAATAATCCCAATCATATACCACACGTTCTATCTACTTTAGGGGGGCCATACACCCTAAACCCTAAAACCCTAAATGGTAGTTTCCATTTTCTTTTCCATTATCCCTTTATAACCCTAACCTTAGACTCAGCAGAGGTGAATCTTTGGCCTGCGGGGCATGCGCCGCAGACTGCTTCTGCTACGATGAGCACACGCTTGTCACGGCTGCAAATGGCACGGATGTGGAGGCCAGTGTTTAGGGTTAGGATATAGGGTTTAACTTAACGGTTTATGCTTTAGAGTTAGGCTTTAGGCCTTAGGGTTTGGGTTTAGTCATTTCGGGTTTGGGGTTTAGGATTTAGGCTTGCCCCAGCAGATTTTGGTTTTGAGCATCGGTAGCCCCAAACTACACCCCTGATGTTTGGAAACCACCCATGGTTCAGGTTTCAGGCTTTGACTCTAGACAATGGGGTGTTGCCAAAAAGTACGCTGCCTTGTTGGTTCCCAATTGCAATACGACCCCCGACATTCAGGGTACCCCAGTAAAGTGCCAACAAATTGCATCGTCCCCCATACCCTGACCACAAAACTCTTGCAAGACCCTTGCCCTCCCCCGCACCAACAAGGACCCCATGCAGCTTCCATATCAGCTGGGGGGGGTATATTATAGAAGCCTAAACCCTAGCACCCTGCACCCTGCTCTGAACCCTAAACCCTAAACCCTAAAACCCTAAACCCTAAATCCTAAAACCTAAACCCTAAACCCTGGTACCCCAGTAGCTACCTCAAAGCATATGGCCAGACTGTGGAGGTGGCTAACTTGAAGCCCGGAGACATGGTTTCTCGGTCGCTGACTTGGTTCAATCAAAGACTTTAAGCTTGTACCCCAAAAGTTTCTAAACCCCCTAAACCCTGAAACCTATAAACTTTACTGTAGGTACTTGGGGTGACAGGTTCAAAGACTTTTTAAGTTTGTACCCTAACTGTTCGTAACCCTAGGATTTGGGTTCCAAATAGCTTCGTTAAAGGCCATATTCCATGGTTTAGGGACCCAAACACTGGAGGTACGAACCCTAAGGATACAAAGGACAACTCTGTGATTCTCTGGGTTGAGGGTAAGTACCAGGGGTTGACGGTGCTAGGGTTTAGGGTTTTCTGCGTGAGTGTGGTGGAATGGAAAAGCAAATGAAAGCAAGCTGCGGTGGGGTGGGGTCTAGGGTTTAGGAGGCAATGGAGTGGTAGATCCCTATAGTAGTCCCCTTATCAGGCCTGAGAGGCATGGATCTAAATCCTCAACCCTAAACCCTAAACCAGAGCTTCAAGGTAAGAGTTCGGGGTTTGGCCATTTGGGGTTCAAGGGCTCAAGGACATTGAGCTGAACTTTAGCAAAGTTCGGGTTCCCTTCTGGGACCCTTGTAGTTTCGGGTTCAGGGTTTAGAGATTATAGGGTTGAATAGGAAAGAGGCACTCAGGTGTACACCTTGGATGCGCGCCACGAGCCAGTCTACACCAAGGTGGCCTCTGTCAATGCATTGGTCGGCAACTTCACCGGGTTCACCATGAAGACTGCAGCTAGGTTGTTGTTGCATTGCATATGGTAGTCTCCCTGAAAGAAGTATATAGGGGGACCCCATGTAGGCTCCAAAAAGCTGTAATTCTCATTATATCAACCCCTCAAAAAGCCACCCCAAGTTCTGCGAAACCCCTTTTCGTTTTTCATGCCTGAGCCCAATGCGATGTTTTATACTACCTGAACAAGACGCTGGTTAGGGTTTAGTTTAGGTGGACCCCCACCCAGCAATAGTGAATATAAGGGATACTTAGGGTCCTCGTATATTCCTGTTATACCACTATTACAGGGTGGGGCGTCCATCCAAAGTTTCAGGTTTAGGGTTTAGGGCCTAGAGTTTAGGGCTTGTGCGAGGCAGCTGGCGAGCTCACGACCACCGACGGGCACTTGATCTATCGCGCCGGGCCGGAAAGGTTAAAGGTCACTTCATGGTGATTGGTAGGGAATTTGGGGAATGGATCGTGATCTTTAGGGTATAAGGGGTGCAGGGTTTAGGGTATAGTATTTCGGACTTAGGGATGTCACAGTGGGTCTTCCATGCAGTTATCCTATATGTCCTTCCGCAGAACCCCCACAACCCTCACGGTAACTCATGCTAGCAACCAGCAAGGTCACCGCTACGGCTTCGGCGATCGACGTGGGCGATGTGCTGCTTTCGCCGCGGCACATGGTTCCTGTGCTGTCTCTGGCCAAGGCGCTCATCCAGAAGAAGGTGATTCTTATCTGTGCAGTGGGCAGCCTTTTTGTTACCTTGTTGCTTGCCTGGGAACCCGAACAAACTGTAATTGAGTAATTGTTGCCAAAACAACCAATCCCCATTCAGGGACCCTAATCTGTAAAAGTAGGTTTGTGTATGCACCTATTTCCTTCTGTTTCGGTTCCCAGCTGTGGATAGCATACAAGCTCTGCGAAAAGCAAGAGCCTAAGCCCTGAATCAAAACCCGTTAGTTTCAGCAAAGCCTCATACACCCTCATCGGCCCCCTGACCCCCCTAACTCTAAACCCTAAACCCTAAACCCTAAAACCTTAAGCCCTAAGCCCAAACCTTAGTCACCCCATGGCCTTAAGCCCCGCCGTAACAGCAACCCAGTATAATGTCAACCAGCCCTAAAACCTAAAGCCCTAAACCCCTAAACCCTAAACCAGAAACCCTACACCCCAAACCCTAAACCCCAAACCCTAAACCCCAAACCCTAGAGCGCCAACCTGAGGACCGTTGTAACAGAGGCTTGTAGCATGTTGTCTGGCGGCGTGCTTACGGACACCTGCGGCAAGGTCCGGGACCTAAGCAAGATGATGGGCATGGACTCCCAGGTCCTTGTGTGAACACGCCGGCGGAGGGTCTAGCCATGTAGGAAAACACTAAGGTTACAATTAGGTTATAACCTATGTCTCCTCTAGTTACTTGCGATAATTAACGCTGGCATTTCGTAATATGCCTACGTTACATAGGTGCTTAGGGTTTAGAACCTAGAATTTAGGCCATGGCGTCGCCGACTGGGACCTAGACCCCTAGACCCTGGTTTCTGTTTGCTTTTCTCATGGTTCCCGGTTGTGTGCGCCACACAACAAGGCGTAGTGCGCCGAAGCGCCATGGTGGTTTCTTTGAACCAAGTTCATGTGAGCTATTAGCCTGCTCAATTGACCATTAGCAGTGGACATAGGGGCCCCTCTAATAGTCTAGTATAGTACAGTCCCTGATATAGTCCCGAGTAAGGAACCCTTTGCCCATTAAAGAACTTAGGAAATATTGATTGTAGTACATGTACTCTAGACCTCATGCTGGATACTTTCAAAGTGATCACAAAGTTGATCAAACCCTATGTGGCGAACCCTATTAAGGGACCCGAAAATCCCTATGAATCCCACTATATAGTGCCAGTTTTTTGGTTTGCCATGTTCTGTTCGTTTTGTTTCTCCGTTATAGAAGCCATTTTTAGCTTATGGAAACCTCTAAACCCTAAACCCTAATCCCTAAATCCCTAAAACCCTAAACCCTACCAAAAACCAGGAAGTTGAGAAACCTCCATGTGCTCTGTTCGTCAGTTCTTGAGCTTGGCTCTTCCTTGAGCTGTACAGGGCCCTGGACCAGACGCTTCTCAGAACAAAGGTCTGCCTACACGTGGATTGTGGTGGTTTGTTACCTGCTAAACCCTAAGTCCTAAACCCTAAACCCTATGGAGTAGGCGCCTTAGGATTTTAGGATTTTAGTGGTTTTAGGGAGGGCTGGTAGTGGGAATTGTAGACAGGAATTCCGTTCCGATGCCTGAATGGGTCCCGGGTGATGTCAACTGGGATAACACGGGGACCTCGGACCAGAAATTGGTTTGGAGGCCTGCGGAGAAAGCCTGGAATAGGGAGCTGCAAGATATGTGCATGTCCTGAAGTAACAACGTCTTTCAACTACCCCAAAGTAACTCGGGAATTCCCCACAGCGCTCTTGCATTTTCTGCTGTGCACGACCGAAAGCCCTCGACCCCAAACGTCAGACCCTATACTCCTACACCCCCAAACCCTAAATCCCTAAACCCTGAACCCTAGTCTCTACACCCTAAACCCTACACGCCAAGCCCTAAAACACTCTACACCCCAAACCCTAAATCCTAAACCCTGAACCCTACACCCTAAACTCTAAACCCCAAACGGCAAACCCTGAACCCTAAACCGGGAGCCAGATTCTGAGACCTTGCCAGGTAGTTCAGGGCACTGATGAGTCTGGAGCCCTTTCCTTAAATCCGCAAGGTTTAGGGTGTGGGGCTAAAGGTTAGGTTTAGGGCTTAAAGTTTAGGGATTAGGGTTTAGGGTTGCGGGTTTGAGGCTGAAGGTTTAACGTTGAGGGCTTGGGGTTTCGCGCTCAGGGCTTAGGCTCTAGGAGTTTGGGTTAAAAGTATAGTATAGGGAATCTTTTTGACAGACTCTCAGATTGATGGTAATTTGCCCACCAAAAAACTAAATCCTAGATCCTGTTCCCCGAGTCTGGGATCCAGCGCCCATCAAAGCTCTAAACCTTAAATCCTAATGTAGACCCAGTACTAATAAACCTCTCCATTTTAAGGCCTTAATCTTAGGATCCCTACTACAATCCCTATTAAGGCGAGGGGCTTATTCCCTAAGCCCTGACTCCTACGCCCTACGCTTAAATCCCAAGCCTGGGCCAATGTTTAACGAGCTCGAGCGAGGTGACCCCTCTTTGTAGTTACTTTGGGGAATATGGGGATTGTCCTAAATTACTGTCAATATGGGGTCCTATATTTAGGTTCCTAT
>CAJNIZ010043617.1:12179-53774 GCA_905231905.1 Symbiodinium pilosum | reverse complement strand
CCAGAGAATCTGCCAAGACATGGAGGAGACCCAGATATCGGCCGCTCCTGTGCTGGACAAGCTCAACATGTTGCTGCAGTTTGCGTTAACATTCTACGCAGGATTGGCCTTTGGAGACGTTGAGGATGCTGATTGCGTCTGCGTGGTACAGCCTGAAGTGCCTCTTGAAGGCACTTGCGGCAAGCTTGCAAGCTAGATCCGTGTTGCTGGGCAGCCGGCCAGCCTGTCACTGCTGCGGGGGCGATCTAGAACCATGTCCAAGATTCTCTTGCCTGTTGCAGCAGGCCAGCGAAATGGCCTGCGCACTTCTTGAGTCAAAATGCGACCAAAAAGAAGCGTTTCCGATCTTGCGCAACTTGGAAACCCTCAGCATTGAGTATTCGACCCCATTGTGTGTACCCCATTTGTCGTAGGGAGCGCGCAAAGCTTTTCAGAAATGGGAGGTTTCTCTTGCAGTTGATGTTTTTGACGTTCTCCATAAGCGCTACCCGCAGCCTGTTCCTGTAGATGTACTTGGCCGAAGCAGCCATGACTTTTCCTCGTTTGTCGTCGATGTGCCAGCCAGAAGCCGTGATTTTGCATCCCCCGCAAGCAAGATGAAGGGAAAATTTTGTAGTAGCTGCAGCTACTTGCCATCCAGCTAAAACAGAGCAATTCTGCAATTGCACAGCCTGCACATTTCACAGCTGCCTCAAACCGAGCCGAAAGCCTGCTTTGGCCGAGGCCCTTCCTTGCCCTCAGCCCGCAAGTGCGTAGTATTTCAGACAGCCCTGCCCTGCAGGCCTTTTACCTCTCCTAGGTGCCAAATGGCGAAAGAGTTGGCCAGAGAAGCTTGAAGCCTTCCTGTCTCCAAGCCCTCTGAAAGCTACGGTCAGAGCAACCCAAGCAAAAAGGAAAGTGCTATTCTTGCACTTGTTGTGGTAGGTCTTGGACAGGTGCAGTGCAGCCACACAGAACACTTGTGTACAGGTTGAATAGTTCAAGGCATGGCAATGCCGCGAAGGCGCAGCGCAGTCTTCCTCTTGACCGTCCGGAGCAGGACCGAAGGCGACCTCCTCCACAAACTTCTCCAGCAGCTGTGCGGCAACGCAGCCTTGATGTTGATGGGAGTCAGAATGGCGAAAAAACGGATGCGTCAGCAACCCCTTGCGCAACAAATGTGGAAGATGATCGGACGGAAGTGCATCCATCGCCGCAGCCTCAGCCGCCCCAGTCTGGCAACTGCAGAGGCCCCGGTGCCACATTTGTATGGGTGTGTAGCTGGTCAAGGCCATGTGGCGTATTTCTTCCGGATTCTTTGGGAGTAATTGTATAGCTACCACTGATGTCAGTTGGCTTGGGAAATCCTTCCGCTTTCCCACTTGTTCATCGAGGCTTTGCAGCCTTTCAACTGTCTTCTTCGTGGGTTTTTCGGGAACTATGCATTGCTGCCATCCGGCTGTCCAAGCTTTTCGGCCACTTGTTGCATGTTTTTCTGAGTTTTGTCAGCTTGGATCTCTCCAGCCGTTGCGTTATTGCCTGGCTTTTTGGAGCAATTGCTGGTATTGTGGCAGAGCATGTGGCTTGTGATTCAGCGTGTGTTGCCATACACCAATCCTGTAGATGCGGTGAACATGAGCGCAGATTTTCCAACCAGTTCCGAGAAAAGACGAACCAGCAACTTTTCATGACGTTTAATCGCCTGGTACAGACCACGCGTAGCACCGGCACTGGTTTCTGCTTTTCGTTATCATTGACGAGATATAGCTTTTCGCAGGTGCTCCACATCTTGCGATTTGATTGGCATGGCTAGTAAGGAACATGACGAGTTGCGCTGGCTCGATTATTTTTAGGCGTGGGCTTTGTTCCACAGACTTCGTGTCGAGGAACATTGGCAAAACGCGCAACTTCTATGTCATGCACAAATTGTCCTCGCTCCAGATCTGCCTCATGCCGGCGGATCGGCTTCAACCACTCCGTCCGTTTGGCTTCGACATCCAGCTGATCCGCCATCATGGTAATCATGTGGCAATGTTCCAGCAACGTTGATCCATGGGATTTGCGCATGGGGTCGGTTGAAAATTTCATTGCCGGGTCATGCAGTGTTTCAAAGTTTGAATATAGTCATTGGAAACGACAGGTTGAAACCTACTTGAATAAACATGTTGTTGAAACGATTTGCAATTTCATTTTTCCCAAGTCACAAAGTTGCGCAAATGCGAGAGACTTGTTTTGGGAAAACAAAAGTAACAAAAGGTCCAGATAGGTTCAGATATGGTAAGGTTCGAAATTGTGTTCGTGATTTTTCAGTGCCAAGCATGTGCTTTCAGTGGCAGTTGTTGATGACAGTTTTTGCTTGCATAATTTGGACCACAATCAGTCTTCCAAGCGTGCTCCGTTGTGGTTGTATTTTTCGAGCGACCTAGCGAAACTGCTGGGACATTTTTTGATTGCATGCTGTGTAATCTCAAGTTGTTGAGAAGGGTTCAATTTGTGACTGCTGAATACATGCCAGAATCCTAACGATGCTTTTCAATATCCCGCCCTCCCCGGAGATTTTTCCACGAGGTGTATGTCTGCCGTAAGCTGTAAAGGATGCAGGCGGCCGGTGTGCTTTGCCAATGTCACCCTTGGAGAGCGCGTTCGGAATTCGTGTTACTGGAGGCGTTAAAAAAAGAGAACGGGTTTTTGTTGCATGTGATCCAATGGAAGATTTTATTGCTGGATCATTTGTCTTTTAGCGGTTTGATAGGAGAACGCTGTGCATGACAGGTTGAGGCATACTTGGAAGGACGTACTTGGAAGGACGTACTTGGAAGGACGTATAGATGAACAATTTGTTGTTTGGCTTTCCCCAAAATGTGAGCTATTTGAACTTCATGTCGCTTTTTATGTTGACTTCTCTGTGGGTGTTATGTGAAGTTTTTGATATTTGATGCAAACTTTCCGTGAAGTTTATGTGTGTCTTTTGTGGACGTTCGGGGGTTCGCGGGGTCATGCGAGCATTGCCTGAGCATGTTCGTGAGGTTATGAAACCATCATGGAAGTCTTATGTGAGCGCTGACTGCGCCCGATGTTGCAATTCACCTAATTTCATGTGACCCGGATCCACAACGCGTTTTTCACAGCCGGTTGTGTTTTCAGAGCACAAGAGCAAAAGGAAGTTGATAGGAATGTCGAGTGTGCGGCATTACAGACGGATTTGCATTAAAAAAACCTCCTATAGTCCAACCTACAAACCCGGAGCTGCTGTTGATGTGAGAGCTTCTGAGATTAATCAGACCGGCTTGATGTTCTTCCGGCTCAAGGCATTATTCCTGGGAGGGATGGGGTTGATGGCGAAACAACGACTCCAGCTGCAATCTGACGGCGTGGTTTTTGCATTGTGCATTTTGGTGACATCAGCCTCTGTATGTCCGAATGGGGATCAAGAAGCACCGTGGGCCTGTCTGGGACAGGAGTCGACTTGTGTGTCCAGGATCCAGGTGGAACCATTTTATTGGTCGCGTTTTGTGTGTCTTCTTGTCCACACAACGCTTCGATTGATCTGAGCCATTGCTACCTTTACTTTAAGATCAATACTAGTAATGTGATTGCTAATGTGAATTCTGTTTATAACATTGTATCCAGGTTGGAGGGAGGCCTGCCGAACCATGCGCCTGCCTTGATGGTTTCTTCCCTGTGGGGAAAGAAGGTTGGTTTCCAACCATACGCCATGGATACGACTTTGCATGCTGTCCGGGGGAGGGTACCGGCAGCAGATGCGGGGAGGAAACCGCATGCTTATTCATTAGTTATTTTTTTTGTGTGTTTACTCATCCACATGAAGGGATGGATTTTGCTGATTGCTAAGGTATTCAACTCCAGACACAGCGAACAGCAGATGGCGCAAAGCCATTAGTGGAGGAACGATACTTTTATGACCAAACGGTCTCAGAAATCGAGAACCCCCCCCCACTGCCTGAGATATTGCCAGCATCATCCAGCACACATTGCAGCATAAACAAGGGGATTGTCTATGTCAGGGGTTGGCCTCTAGACCTCACACCCTAAACACTGACCAGCAATCACCAAGGACACATATGTTGTGGGGTTGTCTGTCTCCCTTGCCGTTATTGGCTTTTTGGGCATGACTGTGTCTTAGCTGATCGTCATTAGATTTTTTCTGCTGTTTTCGGGTTTTCCACTTTACAGATGCCTTTTCCTGGGGGAGCAGGTGCTAAAGTAGCAGAACCGCACCATTTAACGTGCTTGATTTAGGTCCATCGCTTTCCTTGGGCCATGAACCTCCCTCGAACCCAAACGCCTTGGAGGTCTTGTGAAGAGTAATTGAAACTTTTGACTGCTGAAGGCTCTTGTCCCGTTTTGATGTTACACATCGGCACTATTCAGCTTTGGTCAGACTTGTGTGTAGCAAGCTCACTGCAGGTTTTGCTTTGTGCAGGGTCTGCCAGAGCAGCCAAGGCGTGCACGTGTCTCATTCACTACCGGAAACGTCTTGAGCCGTTGAAACCTGAGGACCACCAGATTACAAAGAACACGGTTGTACACGATGGCCTGAGGCTCCATCAGACCGTGGGCCAACAGTCGTGGTGTGTAACACTGGAGGATCTCAAGCAATTTCGCCGCCTTGTGCTTCATGCCATCGCTGAGGGAATGATCAGACCGACAGACCACGATCCTTTCGATCTCACCGACACCCGCATAGGTCCTTCAATGCACACTGTGAACACGCAGTACATTATGCCGATCACGGCTGCAGCTGGCAATCCCAGTTGGGCATTGATGTTGCACCCCGAGGCGCCGCTCCACAAAGTCCCTGTGACCGCTGAAGTTATCATGATAAAGTTGCACGAGTAGGGAGGAGTGCAAACAGCAAGCATAGGAATAGCACGTTTGTGTGCTCAGTCACTTTTTTCTGGAAGCCTAGAGACAGGTAAGTTGCATGATTTAAGCCTAGCTTAGTGGCTTAGTTCGACCCGGTCGTATCAACAAAGATGGGATGACGGGCTTTTTTCCTAGAGACCAAACCTTTGAATAAGCCTTAAGGTCATGACCCTAACCTCAGTTCTACACTCAGAAGCCAGAATGCTGAACATATCTTTGATACGGGGGTACTGTCGTCAGCAATATAAAGTAAGATTATGTCCTCACTGCCGTTTTAGCATTTTATTGCATTTTAAGAGAAGAGGTTACGACTTGGTAACACAGTTAAACCACCAAAACAGTATTTAGTTTTCATAGAATCCTCACAGAGTCCTTAGAACCACCGTTCTCATTTTATCTTCCATTTGAGTTCCACGTCATGAACTGTAAACCCTGGACCCTAAAGCCTCCACCCCAGGCCCTCAAAAACTGTTGACCCTAAACTCCTGAACCACGAGGGCCTGAAGTGCGACCTGTTCATCACCCATGGTTGGGCTGAAGGTGTCTTCGAGTTTGTGGACCAGGCAGCCAGGTGTGATTGGACTTGGTTTCAGGTTCAGGGTTTCGGGTAATTGTGTCTTGTTGGTGTGCTTTTCAGGTACGAAAACTGTGATGTGGGCTATAGGAATAGCTGATTACACCTGGTAGCTTCCCAAAATGGGGGACCCCAATATAGACCCCAACGTATTGCGATCCTTATTACAAAGACCCCTAAAAAAGGTGCCTCTAATTTTACGAAACCCTAAACCCTAAACCCTATAGAACCCTATATACGCCTATATAACCCCTATATCCCCCTTTAAAGGGTAGCCTTAATTTTGGGAAATCCCCATTTAGGGTCAGTCCCCCGCTCAGACAAACGAGCGGTGAGCCGAGGTAGTGAACTCCTGGCCACTGGGTGCAAAAGCTGCTTATGCCCCTGGGTTGCCCAGCGTATGTTATAGTATATGATAGTATAAGAATATAGTATATTACAGTATATTTTAGATTATTTTAGTATATTACAGTATATTAAAGTATAGTATAGTATAGTATAGTGTAGTGTAGTATAGTATATTATAGTAATCCCCTGCCTTACATAGTAAAACCCACCCCCTTATAATAGATATTTTTCCAATGTATAATGGTACTGTACGTTTTTTGTCTGACAAGGGTGAGGGGGGTGGGTATTGCTATCAAAACCCTACAGAGTGTAGTCGCTATGCAACCTTGTTTTGAGGCTGGGGGGGGGGGTGGTCATCAACAGGGGGCGAGGAGTACCCTAAACCCTCGGGCGGCCTGAACCCTGAGCCTTGAACCTAAACCTTAAACCTTGCCTTCTGCACGCCCATAGTCCCCTTTTAGTAGATAGAACCTGCGGTATATGGGGATCTTATTATGATATAACCAAAGCCATATTTTTATACTTCAGGGGGACTATAAACCCTTGAAGATAGTTGAGTATCCCTTTCTCCATAAACCTCTAAACTCATTGCAGCCTTGCCTCTGAGGTCTGCTTCTTGTCCAACCCACAGAATCTCGCCATCGGGGAGATGATCGAAGCCTAGCCCCAGTAAGGGTTCAGTAGCTGGTACAGGTCACAGGTTCTCAGTAGTTTCATGGCTTTCCTTCACACCGCCCACCCCCCAGAATCTAGAGCACCATGCTTTTGGTACGGGAGGTGAAAGTCAGAGTTTTTGATACACGCTTCATCCCAAAATCTAAAACTCAAGCCCTGGACCCCACACACAAAACCCGCAAAACGCAGCCAAGGAAAGCCCGCAGCAGTCTCCTTTCGCGACCTGCACTTGCTATGAGGGCTGAGGGTCTTGAGTTTATGGTCTAGGTCTAGGGTCTAGGTCTAGGGTCTACGGTGCAGGGTCCACGGTACATACTGCCTCTGCACCTTGCAACAATGCCACCCATTCTCTAATCGCAGTAGTTGATATTTTTGATGAGGGTCCAGTATGTCGTTGTGATAGCATTGCGGAAATATCCAATCGAAGGTTTGGAGTCTATACTTAAACCCTTAAGCCTAATCCCTGAACCTTACGCCCTAGACCTTAAACGCTGAATCCCAAATCCTCTATCACAAGCCCTAACCCCAAAACCCTAAACCCAAAATCCTAAACCCTATTGATGGACCTTGGACTCCCCGCCGAGAATCCTGGAAATAATCTTTTCCAAGTGAGTATAAGGGAACTGAAGCAAAATAGACGCCACTGTTTATGGCTCTATAAGGGGCTGGATGTGGGGGATTCCAACAATTCCGGGTCGAGCGATATTTGGGACCCCTTGTTTATTGAAATTCTCATATCGGCTCAATTCAGATCATGTAAGGCAATGCAGGGATTGTGCAAGAGCGGGCTAAGGTGATTATAGGTCTATTGGAATCCTGCAGTGGCCTGGGGAGGGGTTGATGTATGGCTGTGCGCGTTTTGGGTTTATGGGTTTCGGTGCTGAAGAGGTTTGCACTGATGAAGAACCGAGAAAAAACCCTTTGGTGGCTTGAAGGTGGTATGGAGAAATCTTGCGTTTCGGTTGTTGGGCATGCAAGCGAGGGTGAGGGCAAGCGCCAATGCTCGTTCCTGAACTTTGTTAGAGTCCGTTGGACTTTTCGGACTTGTCTGCAGATCCATTGTGTGTAATTAAATCCATTTAAATCCCCACGAAGTGTACAGAAGCAAACTGGTTTGCTAGATTTCTAGAGGGGCACTTTGTGAACTGAAGGCTGCCAAACCCTGAAGACTTGCAGACTGAGTAAGTCGCCTACGGTCGATTCACCTGCTGTTACCATGCAACCTTTCTCAGGTGTCCTTTACATTTTCTTCGTATGGGTTTTGTGCATGGTAGGAAGATGTCATCAGCTGTGCCATAGCTGTGCGTAAGGACCCTAGGGTTTGCCAGACTCCAAACCCTGAAGTACTATGGTAGATCCATTGAACTTTCTATCTGCACCTGCATTATATGGTAGTTTTCATTTTCTTTTCCAATCGCAACCCAAAGCTTAGCCCAGGCAAAGGCGCTTGAATGCGCAACGCAGGTGCTGGCGGCACCGAATCACAGGGAGAGCATCTACACACGTGCCTGGGTAGGGTGTTTGGTGGGGTGGGGGATCCTGAAACGAACGTCGGTTCAAGCTTAGGCTTACTGTCTGTATCTACGGGTAGCTGAAGTCACCGTTTCCGCTTTGGACGCAGCCCTGGAAAACCTTGGTCTCGACGCTCCACGACAGTAGAGCGGCACTAGCTGCGTCTGTATTCTACTAATTACAACTCGATATTCCTCGATCACGCAAGACGAATAACCGAGTAGATCATCGACCACGAGCACGAGTGTGGCTTTGGTTCAGTTGGTCTCATCTGGAGCTTCGGTCGAAACTTATTCCGAGCATATTACAAACCGAACTCCACATCTAAACCAGAACTGCAAAACTTTTGGCCGACACTTACGGCTACCTCGACTGCACCTTCCACACCGGCACTGACATGAATCATCCATGTCAGCTACAGGCACACTGAGTCAGAAACATCCATTACCACATCTACCTGTACCGTCGCACTGCCCAAGTATGGGCGCTTAGTTTCAGTCATGTAAGATGTATCAACCCTAGCCTGAAAGTGGACCAAATGGATCATTGCAGCGGTCAAGGGGTCTCCACTAAAATGCCCAAAGCCCTAAGAGCTAAACTCTTAACCCTGCACCCTAAAGCCTCAACCCTAAAACTCAAAAGGCTCTGCAACAAATCCCAAAGCTTAAACCCTGGCAAGACACAACCTACTGCATGGACTGTTGCAACAGGGCTCTGTGAGGTACCCTCAACATCAACAAGATCCAAGACGGGCTTTGGGGATTGCCCTAGATTCAGGATGATATGAGACCTACAGTGGGGTGCCCATTAAATTACGGGTTCCCATACATATTTCCCGTTTTTGGGAACAGCAATCTTGGCTAAGTCCCATACAGAGGTTTTCGGGTTTAGGGGGACGCCACTGTGGATTGAGGAAATGGTTTTCCTAAACCCTAAATCCAAACTAGGAAGCGCAGAGTCATTTGACTCAGACTGAGCCAGGTGCTTGGTGCGTTTTCGAGGCATACCTTGCATATACGTGGAACAAGGCCATGTGCGCCTATCTCTTACACATGGGGATAGAGTCCCCCTTAAGTAGACAGGATATGGCTTGGGGTATATTATAAAAAGGTCCCTATATACCCCATATTCTATCTACTTAAGGGTGACTATAAACGCTCACGCTCCGGCGAGCCTCCGACCCCCGGGGAATTGTGGTTTAGGGTTTAGGATTTGGGGTTTAGGGTTTGGTGGCTATCTTCTAGGCTAAGTTAGGATTAAATTGTTGCGCCCCCTTCCCCTCGGGTTTGTAACGTCTAGGTCTTGCGGTGAAATAGGGCTTGTGGAGGGTTTATACAGGGTTCAGAGTGTTTTTACAGGGATCATAAACGGCTCATAGAAGGTTTAAAGAATGTTTACAGAGGGCTCATGGTGTCATAGAAGGTTTATGTAAGATGGGCACCACCCCGATCTGTGAGTAATTTTGAAATGCGACACCAATATGAGCTTTTTGAAGCGACAACAGTTGCGAGGATTGAGATCAAGACCACCCTGATCCCTGTGACTCTTGGTGCTTTGAAAGCATCAGGACTGAAAGTGACAACAGTGACGAGGATTTGAGACGCCAAAACAAACGACAGTTACCAGGATGCTTTCGAGACACGGGCGATCCCTGTGATTGTCAGCATTCTTTGACGCATTCCGTGGGGATGCGGGGAACCCGCAAGGAAGGAGCATGTATGTGGGGGTTTCCTAGAAATAGGGGTATTTTCGGGGATCCTTACAATGAGGATTATAGAATTTTGCAGTCTTTCTTGCGGTCCCCCGTTTTAAGGAAAATTGATTTCAAGTGTGCGACGATTCATGTGGGTTTGGTGTTTGGTTTTTGTGCAAAGGTTCACTATTAGGGCAAAGTAGTCCTGGTTGACAACGTGGATGATCCTCGTCTTATTTCTTTTTACATTCATGGCCTTGGGCACTTGGAGCAAAATCGGGAATGTCGGTTGTACTGGTTTAGGTTTCGGATTGTGGTAAGAGTTCTCAGATCAAGGCTTCCGTTTTCACTTCTCATGCCGATCGATAACGGTGATGGTGAGGTGCATCCATTGATGCAGGGTTTGCTTGTCCTGTTCTTCAAGCTCCGCACTTGGAGGTTCATGGGCAGCTATAAACAATGTTTCAGGAGCTCTGTCTTGGATTATATAGGCGGGTACACCCATGCTTCTCCTCCTCATAACCGCTGCTCTGATTACTTATGAACTTTCACGCAGACCCTTATACCCTGTGATCTTTATATAACCTTTATATAATCCCTATTGGTTCCATTTTCTTCTCCATCATCCCCATATAACCCCAAGATAACCCTAATGTTACCCATTGGCAAACCGTAAGAATCCTGGGCCCCAAGCTTTGGCCCACAAAAAAGAGCGAGCCCTAAAGTGGCCTTGGCAAAAATTCTCCTCCCCGAATTGACGTGCAATCTGCAGGGGCTCTTGGCAGACTACGGTTTTGTGAGTAGGAGTCCGTATGAAGTTCCATGCTGGTTTTAGTTTGTGCATGATACCGTTTTTTTGACGCGGATCTGTATCATTTCCTGGTTTCGTTATGAGAAGGTAGACTCGAAATCATGGTGACCTGCATTGCCCTTGACCCTACTTGGAGGTTCATGAGCACTTCTGCGTCATGACTGGTGTTACAGGCACCCTTCCTTGGGTAACAGTCGGTTAGACAGTTAGACTTGTGGTCATCTGCTTATTCTACTTCTTATACTTATCCATGAAACTCCACCTAAACCCTTACAAAGCTCAACAAGGCGATCTACACGGCTGTTTCTCCGCCAGCGCACTTCTGGCCTAAAACCCTGCGAGCCTTCAGCTGGTCAATAATGGTGACGGGCATCTGCTTCAGTGTCTTGGTCCTACAGGAAGCTTTATGGACTTCAGTTTGTGGCTGAGTGTTCTAGGTATCACCCAGGCTTCACCCTACAGCACATGCCCTGAAAGGAGGTCATTGAAGCAGTTTTGATCATGGTGTATTTGGACTCAAGGAGTAGCAGCAAGACACTCCTCGCCAGAGTGGCAAAAGTCTTGTCCCCCATTGCAGGTTACATACCTCAAAATGTTTGAAATCAAAGCTTAATGAGTTTACATTGCAAAGTGCGGAGCAGCGAGTCGAACTATAAGAGGCCCTATGAGTACCCGACTTGGTTCGATTTTCCCATAGCCTGAATTCATAAATCTCACGACCGTTGCAAGCTAAGGCTTCATGATGGTGGCAAACAGGGAATGGAGGCCGCTCAAAAAGTTGTATATTTTAAGCCAAACTCTAAACTCCTAGACCCTATCCCTAAACCCTGGACCTTCAATTCTAAACCCTAAGCTCTCTCCACCTCTCTCTTCCTTCACCTCCAGCTTCACCCAGCACTGTTCCCACTCAGCTCCTTCGCTTAGGGGTAGGGGTTTGGGTTCAGAGGGTCTATGAAGGTTTCACGGGAATTTTCTGGAAGACCCAATAGAGAAGTTTCATCAATATCTAAGATTTGGCTTGCTTGGCTCGTCCTGGGAGCTACGAGGATAATTGCCGAGATGGATTGATTGTAAATGCTAGCACGCCCGGTCGCCAGCAGTAAGCCCTGCCGGCCAGGAAGCTAAACATGAAAGCCAAGTCGGGATCCAAAGATTGTCCTTTCAAGAGTAGATTATTCAGCTTGCGTGTCTGTTTGGAGGACGCAAAGTTTGGGATTTAGGGGTTTGGGCTTAGGCTTCAGGTTAAGATTCCAGGCCTTCGCGCTTCAAGACGTGTGCGATGAAAGGCTAAGCAGTGTTCATTTGCCTCTGTGACTGCGGAGGAGGCGTGGATCCAATTTAAGGCAGGTGCCATACTTATGACTAGCAGTATTCACACAGAATTCCTCATGTACTTAACTTCATTATTTCACGTCCACGTCGCTGCTGTCGGTTGATGCCGGGACCACAGGACTGAAGCTCTACAATAGGCCAAAGCTCCTAACCTTGCAAGGTGTAAACTCAAACTCACCCCAACCGAACCCTAAACCTTGAACCCTCAACTGAAAACCCTAAGGCAAACCAAAACCCGTGACCCGAAAGCTTTCCTACGCCTTCTCCTTGACCCAAGAGGCCAAGGCTGAAATTCAAAACCTAAACCTGTCTCTTCCCCAAACCTTAGGCCCCAAGCCGATAATTCCTGAACCCTAAACCCTATATAACCAATGATAGTAGTTTCCATTTTCTTTTCCATTATCCCCATATAACCCTAACATAACCCTAATATTACCCCAATTGGTATCTATATCCCCTGATGCTAGAGGTTGATCTCGGGCAATCAGACAGCGGTTGCTGCAGCCATCTCTGGCATCCTTAGTATCTGGGTCTCTACTTTCCACGGGCTTGGGGTGCAAGCAAGGTTGAGATTTTATCTAGGGTTTAGGATTTAGGGTTCAGGGTCTAGTGTGCTGGGTCTAGCGTTTAGGATATACATATACTTGTAGATGGGCAGTAATACCGCGGCAGGACAAAAGTTCGTTGCACTTGCGCATCCCTGCATAAGCTCTGCACGAACCCTGCGCAGGCCCCCTTCCCCGTAGACTCCTCCACCAAGTCCTCCGTGTGGAAAAATTAAAGTATTATACATTTATTCCGTGGATTAGTTCCTCTGCTAGCCGGGCCAGGAAAACGCACATTCGTGTACTCCGCGTCCTCCGCAACATGAAAGCCTGGTGATGTAGTAACACGAATAGTAACGGTAATAGTAATAATAGTAACAGTAACAGTAATTGGCGTGGCTCAGGATCGGGTGCCAGCACTCTCGGGACAGGACAGGTACGTCCTTAACCGCTTGGGGGCCTTTTTGGTCCTTGTCACTTCCTGGCTGCTGCGAGGTTTGCAAGCCCGGGGGCTGCTCTATCTCCTCCTTTGGCTGGTTCAACGAAGGCTCGAAATAACACATAATGATACCCAGGTAGTGGAGCAGATTGGTTTAGGCCTGCTCCCCCACCATGGCGACATCCTGGGTGTCCCCCTTTTTTGCTCCTACCAGGGCCGTTGTGGCAACTGCCTGCTTGGCTTGTTCCAGGTCGACCATGGCTGCCTCGATCTTTGTAGTGAGGCTCTGGAGGTCCTCTAACTGCACTTGAGAGGCCTCTTCGGCGGCTGTGACGCAGCCTTCGCTTGATGAGCGACTGCAATTGCGCACTGGCCTTCTGCAGGCAGTTAGCTGTGAAAAGACACATTTTTCTCCCGGCGTGGGCTCGGGCGGTGCCTGGGAAGCGTCCAGCGCCTCAGGGACTGCTTGGGGAAGCCCTTCTTTGTGCGCAGCCAGCGCTGCCATCAGGGAATCCTCCACCAGCGTGGAGGTCGGAACCCAGCGTTGATTAGCTCGGCCTTAGTGGTATCTGAAAGCTGGTCCCAGCTACATGCCAAGGTTTTGAATAGTCCTCCTTTGGGCCCACCCCCTTGCTGTCTAGCTGGGCTATCCTCGCCTTGCTGCGGCTTGGGCTGCCCCCCTGCCCTTGCGACCCTTCGGCTGGGTCGGTGGCGGAGGCTGGTTGCGCTCCACGTGTTGCTGCTGGGGAGCCACCCCGTTGGGCTTTGGGAACTTCTTACCGCAACATTGGCACAACACGCCTTGGGGTTGCTTAACTTGGCTGTCCCAGACCCACCCAGTATGGCACTTTGTGCAGACTCTGTAGCGTCGGGCAGTCTTGGGGGCCATAGCACCCTTGCCAAGATCTGGCTGGGAGCAGGGTATAAACCCGAGTCAGGCGTAGGGTCTCCAGAGTGGTGCTAAAGATCGCGATTGCCTAAGGGGGAGAACAAGAACCTGTGAAGCGCAAGGCGGCGGGATCTCTCATCGCCTAGGGTTAAATGTGTGCCAGGCACCCGCGTCCCCTGCGCGGGGCACCTCTGTGCGCATCTTTGGTGGGTGGCTGTCGGCTGCGGCGCTAGCTGGGCAACCTGTGTGAGGGCGGGGTCGCCCCACCGACTCGCCCATGTGTGGCGGAAGTGTCTTGATTGCCATCGCATTTCTTCGTGATGGCGGGTATCCCCCGCACACGGGCAGCCCACTGGGGCAAAGTACTTTTGTGACTGGGGCTCTGAGGGAGTCCCAGCCCTCACCCGCGCGCACCGCGGACAGGGCGCAATCCCATCTTGAGTCGTCGCCTGCAGAGGCCCGTCCGTTGCGCGCCAAGCTCGTCCAGGACATTATTGAGGGAGACCCAAGTGCGGAAACCATACTACTGCTCGCGCTAGATGAAGCCCTCGAGCAGGAGCAAGCTGTGCCTGGGCAATAGTCGACTGCCGACAGCGTACACAGACCCAGACTACGCCCTTGACCCCAAAACTCTTATCCGTTTTCTCGAAGTGTCTGACCAGACTGCGCACACAAGGGGGAGTGCGGAGGAGGAAATCCTTGCTTGACTGGGTGACTCGCATTCCTGCAAGAAACCCACCTAAGCCCGGACGAAGTGGGCCAGCTCAGTTCGGGGGCAAAGGGGGCAACTCCGACCCCAACCAAGCGAAAGGGGGGACACGGCACCCTCAGGGCCGTGGAAAGCTTTGATATCAATTGAGGGCTGTGGCTATACAGCAATCAGCGTGGTGTGTAAGCCCCTGCTCCCCGGCCGGGGCAAAGGCGGCCTGCCTGGATTAGGTGGCCAGCTTGGGCCGAAATGCACTTTCCGAACTCTTTGCCGTGTGACCCCTTGCAGCTGCAGACGCGCTGCGCCAACGCCGCCAAGGCGCAAAGATCGGAGCAGGCTGCTCATTACCAGCAGGGGTATGAGACCCCTCTTTCGCGCCGTTCGGAACCTGAAACGTCGACCTTTCCACAACATCAACGCAAGACTCCGCGCATGTTGTGCACGGAATACTGGGAGGAGCTCCCCCAGCAGTGGGGGATTAACATCTGCCTAAAGACGCTCTTCAAGGCCAGTGGGGCAGATGGAGCGCCTTGTAGCATTGTGGAAAGGTCCCCGACTCCAGTGGACGACTTGGCGCAAAGGGCCTCGCCGCCGATGAGTCTTACCAGGGTATCCAGTTTATGCCCGCCGCATCGTGGTTAAATGTGCAGACAGAGCCCACAGGCGCCACCATAGTGTGGATGTCCTATGAGATGGCAGGGTCAGGCGCGGGTGACTGCATGCTCCAGGAGCTTTCCGCAGCCATCTTCCAATATGCCCCGTCTCCTCCTGCCAGCCTCCGAGGCGGTGCCTAATCGAAAGCCTAGTGAGCCCTTGAGCCTGCCCTGCGCCACACCTGGCGGATTTTCGGCAGCATGTCGGCTCTATGTACAGTCCTCGGAGGATTAACCGCTCGGTGCCCTCCGAGACAAAGCACGTGCTAGAGACCGCGATGGCACTTAGACAGCTGGAGATTTTCCTTCAGGCAGCCGGCCTGAGGCTAGAGGAGATCGAGACGTAGCTCAACAATGTGCGCAGCCAGGAGTCGAAGTGTTCATGGAGAAGCTCCCACAACACTCACGGAGCCCTTGCTCGCCCAGCTTTTCTACCTCGACAACCATTGGGGGCGCCCCGTCAGAGACATTCACCTCAACCTCCTGACCAGGACGCGCGCGGCGAAGTGGCAAGGTACTCATGATCTCCACACCTACGTGGTCCACGCAATTCGCCACAGCTAGGGGGCCAACCCCGCTGACAGGGTGGGCACTTGTCATTTTTAATTTGGCGGAGCGGTTTGAGCCAGCTGCCATTCGTGTGGGTGGCAATCCGGGACTATGGAAGAAGTTGCCTCAACTCTCTTGGCTCAAGTCAGCTTCAGGCATGGCGGCCACGCTCCCCCGCCCAAACCCCAGAAGCGACCCCGAGGTACGAGACACCGGCGTAGTTTTCCTTCCTAAGGGGGAGGCTCCCACAGCGCATTACCGCGCGACTCAACTCGCGGTCTGCCACAGCGTGCTGACCCTCACCGACGTCACCCTCGGTCCCCTTTTCAACTTTGAAGGGGCACTATACATTTTTCTGAGGGTTAGCGGTTAGCATACTTGCGATCCCCTCCGTACAAGCTTATCTCCATCACGTCACAATCGCCTTGTCGATCTTTTCAGGGCCGACCTGGACGCACAGTGGGTGAGGTGGGAGTACGCACTTGATGCCCACATAACTTGAGAACCTCTCCCCAGAAGGAACGGAGTCCAGGCTCATTGGGGGGTCACCCATCAGGGTGGCTCCTTTAGGTGCAGGTACTGGTCCCTGCGCAGCTGGGTACGGCCAGGGGCGTAGCACCAAGGGTGAAGCCATGTGAAGCCGATGCCGGATCCCCAAGGGTAGATTTACCGGACCTCTCGGCCAAAGCGCCTTTTGACTGGACTCGCCTACAGGCGGCGACGCGCAATTCCTGGAATAGTAGTAGTAATGGTAATAATACCAGTAATAATAATACTAATGAGAAGCGCCGCGAGCGGTTCAAGACCGGGGTTGCTGTGCCGCAATGAACTTCACACCCCTCGGGCATGTGGTGTGTGTGATAAGGGAGAGGCTGGGAGATATTCTTTTGGCTGAAGGTTATCCGGAGTCGAGTAAACTTTACGCTGACCAGCTTACATACGCTTTCTGGAGGAGGGATACTCTGGACTGCATTTTACAGGACCTGCAGTTCATTCCTGATGCCGACGATGATGCAAAAAATCCTGGGCTGCTGCAAGCTTCAGTATCCAGTCTTGTACGCGACGATACCTTCCTCACTCAAGCCAGAATACGCATCTCTTCCAGGGACTCAGTACGCTACCTCAGGAGGTCATGGAGTTGGACAGCGCGGCAGTCAGAGCATCTAGCTTCGAGACAATCTGGACTGCAGCAGTTAGGTCAATGGGGACTCAGCAGCAACCCTTCAACAGCATGGAGTAGGTTTGGAGAACGGAAGGCCGAAAGAGCTGAAGTGGATCGAAAACCGGAACGCTTTGGCGAGGTAAATACTCCAATACAGTTTTGCTCGGCCCGGTCCCAAGTCCGGGAAGTGCTGTGACGATCGACTATACAGAAGTTGATTGGCGGCGGCACTGGCGTGAGGGTTGGACACCGGCCCCCTTGGTGTCCTGCAGGCGCTATTGCGCCGAACAAGGGGGAGAGATGCAGCGTTAATGATTTTTCGACGGTGATCCGTAAGCGATCTTACCGACGCGCACTGCGATGGCTTGGAGCCCAAGGCTTTGCCAAGTATCGTGGAAAAACTTTTTTTGGCAGGCAGACTCTTGTTACAGGGGAGGCACGGAAGCAGACGGCGGTTAGCAGGCGGCGGCTGCGGTATGCCACTTGGAATTGTGGAGGGCTGAGCTCGCATCTGTATGCGGAAGTTCTGTACTGGGCCAAGACCTCTGCTATTGACATTCTTTTGCTGCAGGAGACGCACTGGAGCGGAAGTATGGAGTGGCAGGATGATACCTGGTACTGTGTGCATAGTGCTGCGAGCAAGTGTCGGTCAGGAGGAGTTCTTATCTGTTTGCGCAGGGAGTGCGTGGACGTAACAACTCTGAAGTGGAACGAGCTGGTGGCTGGGCGGCTGTTGCATGTGAGAGGGACCATCGCAGGGACGCCGTTCGACGTTCTGAGTGTGTATCAGAAGGTCAGGATTGCTGGGTCGGACGAAGCCATTCAGAAAAACCTTGCCGAAAGAGCTACTGTGTGGAGACAGCTGGACAGGTGTCTGGACAGCCTTCCCTACAGGGATATAGTCATTGTGGCAGGTGATCTGACCACGGTTCTTCCTCGAACAACTGGCCTGACTGGGAGCAGTGTTGGGACGGAGCAGGGCACAAGCGCGTATTACGCGGAGGCTGCTGCAGCTGCGGACATGCTCCTGCGCGCAGGGCTGGTGGCGTGCAACACGTATGGCAAGCGCAAGCATACGTTTGTGCATTCCAAGGGTGAGTCCTTGATTGACTATGCGTTCACGAGGAGGATGTCTGCTGACGCTGTTGCAAGAGCAGCCTCGGCCGTGGACACGCCTCTGGCAGGCTGGAGGACGGGAGGACACAGTGTTCTTGTTGGCAGTGTCTCGGCCAGATGGGAACCATGGAGACAACAGCCAAGGGCGCATGGCTGTGCTCCGGCTCCTGTGCTAACCGATGATTCGACTGTGCGGCTGAGGGAAATCCGGACCGACGCTGGTCATTGAGGCTGAGTTGGCTCCGAGGGTGAAGATGCCGCTAATGGAGTCATTGGACGTGACTATTGCGCAGTACTGGGAGAGTCGTGCGGTTTTTAAGGGCGGCGAGGTTGGCACTTTGCGGCAGTGCTTTGAATTGCTCAGGAACCATGGTCGTATGATGCGCCTGCGCCGGGAGCTCGGCAAGCGAGCGCGTGGTCGAAAGAGGCAACGCAATCTTGCAACCCTGGAGATGGCAGAGGAGGCGGCGAAGACTGGAGACTCTAGAGTGCTATTTCAGTGCGTGAAGCTCTTGTCGGGTTCGAGGACTTCAGGCCGGCTGAGGCTCCGAGACGAGAACGACTGTCTGGTGGCGGCAGAGAGGGAGTGCGAGGTTCTGAAACAGTACGCCGAGGAACTCTTCAGAGGGGAGCCGTACGAGCCTCCACCGCTTCAGCAAATTCCTGAGAACTGGCTGGATGAGTGGCGCTGGAGGCTGGCACTCAATGAGCTCAAGTCCGGGAAGGCGGTTCCTCATGGAGAACCACAAATTGCGGCATGGAAGGACAATGTTTTTTCAGAACGCCTAAGTGCAATTTCTAAGCTGGCTCTTTGTACCTCTCGGCCTCACGTTCCGGTGGGGTGGTGTTCTGTTCAGTTGCCCCCTACGCAGCCGAAGCATCTGCGCAGTGTAGGGCTCACGCCGAATGACTCGAAAGCTTTTCTTCTGGTACTGAAGGAGCAACTTAGCGATTCAGTCTATGCGGCACTGGGAGATACCCCACAGTTTGCCTATCGAAAAGGTATGGACACCAGCAACGGGATACTTCGTGCGGCTCGACACTGCAGTGGGGCGCGGACCGTTTTGCAACAGAACAGGCAGGACCACACAAGTAGGGTAGCAGGCGCGCCCAAATGTAGGCTGGCAGGGGGCATGGCTGTTAGTTTGGATTTAGCTAAAGCATTCGATTCTGTGCCGCGTATTGAGATACAGCGATCTCTTGAAGAGCTGCAGATTGACGATCGCCTGATTGCTGTTGTCATGAGAGTGCACACCCAAACGCAATGCCGCATTCGTCAAGCAGGCAAGGAGGCCGTTACCATGATGACCCGTGGCCTGAGGCAAGGCTGCCCCTTGGCACCGGTTTTGTACGCGGCTTGGACTTCAAGGCTGTGTAGGATTATGGATGCCAAACTTGGAGAGGGATGGTGCAATCGTCACAGCAGTATCTTTGCTGACGATACGCTGGTGTACTGGGATATTGGTGCTACGGGGGACATGAGAAGGGCTGTTCAGGAGCTTGGTTGTCTGTTTTCAGTGGTTCGACAGCTGGGGCTTACAATTAATTTTGAGAAGTCGGGGGCCATGCTAGCTCTCACGGGGACAGACAAAGCCGCCATCATGAGAGCCAGCACGTGTCAGTGGCGCGGGCTACATCAGTTGAGGGCGCCAAGTGAGGGTGGCAGCTTATATGTGCCGATTGTCTATGAGCTGAACTACTTGGGCGTTGTTTTGGGCTATTCTGGGTATGAGCATTCTACGGTTCAACATCGGCTTGGCAAAGCTCAGCAGCGTTTTGGCCAGTTGAGCAAGGTCCTTCGAACGCGCAGCATCTTCGGCAGCTCGGGAAGGCTGAGGGTTTATTGCTCGTGCGTGTGGAGCAGTATGCGCTACGGGTTGGCTGCTGTGGGTTTAACACAGGCTTCACACAACGAGGTAGTCAGCACTCTCTGCGTGCACCTGCGCAAGGTTTTACGAATCTACGCTCGTGGAGTCTCCAACCAGGAGGTTTTGCGTAGAGCTGGCATGGACCCACACATGGAGATTCGTCAAGCTTCCGAGGCACTGCAGGGTCGCTTGGCAGTGGATGCTAGATCAACGGAGGCCAAGGCGAGTGAGATGGACCAAGTTCTGCTCAATGTTCAGCGCGTGCGAGGCATTGACAAGGCACAACATGGCTCCTCCCTCATCGAGATTGAATCTACACCTGGCGCGGGCCACAGCTGTGATGTTTGCGGACTCAGCTTTGCCACGGCAGAGGGCTTGGCTATGCGCGTGAAGCATCGGCGTGCGCAGGTCCATATGGACTCCGGGATACCGTTCAACAGAGGAGAACACGCATTGCACGGGGTTCCTGTTTGTAGACTCTGCAGGTGTCGTATGCATGATTGGAGCTCGTTGCGAAAACACGTAGCCAGTGGTACGTGTAGTCGCTTGAAATGGCGGGTGGCTACGGGCGCAGGCCTTGAAGAGATGTGGAAAGTGGTGCTGCAGCAGGAACAGGACGATCCTCCCGTGCCGCCACCTGGACTGGAGGCAGCTTCTGCAGGGGATGTTCGGACAGTGCTATTACGGCCTCTCTCGAGGTGATCCTGGACACGACGCAGCTGGACACTCTGCGGAAGGCTTGCTCCCTCCTGCGGTCAACGCCTCATAGACATGCGGCGCATCAAGACTCACTGGCAGAAGACGCATAGTGGTGCATGGCAGTGTGTCAGGGGTGAGGTTGTTGGGGAAATGGCCAGCTTGAGCTCTACCATCAGGAGGCCGTGCCAATATTGTGGAAGCAGGGCGTCTGACATCGGAGCGTGCAGCAGACAGTGCGCGGTCTTGTTCCAGCTCCTTGCCACAAGGTCTCTGCGCCAGAAGGGGAAGCTGGAGGCGGCCAGAGCGCAAGGCACCGGCACGATCCGAAGGCAGGACAAGAACAAGCCTGCGTATGCAGAGTACTCTATAGAGTCCTCACCCATTGGACAGGCGATGGGGCTGTCTCAGACGAGCAAGGCCGGCGTGAAGTTCAGCGGCAGTGCTGATATGTCGGGTATTGGGTGTCCCGCTGGTGCAGGCAGGCTCCACTCGCTTGATTCAGGAAACACAAGCATGGGGAGTTTTTGGACCCTCAAGCTGGTGCTCATCAACCCAGGCAACCACTGCTATGCGAACTCCAGTATTTTGGCTCTGTGCCATGCGTGTTCGGTGGCCAGGTCTACCCCAGCAATGCTCAGACCTTTGGTTGAGCACTTACGCTCGAAGGCTCAGTTTGGACTACGCATTGCGCTGCACACTCAGCCGGAAGTCCTGGCAGTCTCAGGTTGGTGGAACTACAACTCGGAACAGCAAGATGCTTCGGAGTATGTGGGAGTCGTGCTTAGTTCTGCTTCCTCGTTCACCAATGTGTGGTGCAGCCGCCCTGAGATGGATGGTCTTGTTGAGACTACGGAGATGCCCACTCGCGGCTCAGATCTTCAGGCGTTGATCGATGAGTGGCAGCATCAGGCGCATGTGCATGCCCTTAGCTCTCAGCAGGACGTGGTGCCGGTACAGATTGGCAGGTACTGCGGGGGAAGGAAGAACCAAGCCAGGCTGCTCTTTGCGGAGGATGTCTCGCTTCCAATTTTTTCCCAGGGGGTTAGATGTGTGCATACCTTTTACAGGCCAGTGGCAGCAGTTATTCACATTGGACGGGACTGCCGTTCTGGGCACTACCGCAGCCTCCTCAGATCTGGTGACGCGTGGTTTTACACAGATGACAGCTGTCAAGCGGAGCGATGTACCCTTGATCGGGATCACCAGGGTAATGTTTGCTACATTTGGCTCGTCAGATCACGCCTCCTCAGCACACCTGCCCAATCGCCCAACCATGGCGGAAGCTGAGCAGCTTGTCACCTCGATGGAGGATGAGTTCTGGAAGTCCTTTATGCCGGCCGGCACGGCCCAAAACGAGGCCATGGCAGTGGACCGAGACGCAGGACACGAGGGATGACGACGGCCGAGGGGGCAAGTGGGCGAAGGACAATCAAAAAGGAAAAGGTCGGACGCAGCAAGCCGAGAAATCGGACAAGTGGAAGAGTGATGATGGCCATGGGAGAGGCGGCGGCAATGGCCGCTGGCAATCCAAGGAGAAGGACTATCGAGGATCCTGGCGGGAGAGTGAGGTTGACGGCCTGAAGCGACAGCTGGCCTCTGTGCAGCGGTTGCTGCTGCGGCACGAAGATGCCATCAACACGCAGAAAGCCGAATACTCGTTTGTGCTGCATCTGCGGATCAATGTTCCTTCCACCATTGTCCCGAGCCTCTCAAAAGCCAGGGCAGGATGGCATGCTCTTCGACAAGAAAAGCCGGCGGAGGTGACGCGGCCGATGAGGGTCGCGCTCTGGACCTGTGTACTCCAGGAGTGGCTGGCCCGCCTAGTGGCGCTGCCTTCTGTTCCTGAGACACAGACTGGCGTGGAGAAGCTTGGATGGTTCGATGGACAGAAAAATGCGTTCCCGTACTTGCAATGGAGAGCTGAATCGCAGCAACTGGTGGCTGATCCGGCGAAGGCGCCCATGCCCTACGAGCAGGGCAAGACAATGCTGCAGGAGCTCATCAGGGTCAGCGTGAGTGCGGGCGTGATTGCCCGCTTCTTCCCGACTCGGCCGCTGGCGGCATTCCTGTTACAGCTTTGTGCGCGTGGCTCTGATGCTGCGAAGGCTCATGAGATCTTGGATGTTTTCTGTGGCTCAGCATGCAGCCTGCTGATCGGTATGCAAGTCAAGCCGGACCGCGGCGCCAGAAGTGGTTTGGCTCAGGCCATTTCAAAGGAATTTCCAGCATGAGGAGGCATTTTTTGATTTGTGGAGGCCCTTGGGCTTCAGCCACGGCGCTCCCAAGCGAGCTGATCGGCTTTTCTTTCCAGTTCTTACAGGTGTTCTGGACGAATTATTGCAGTTTGCACGCAGCACAGCAGAGCTTTCGGACGAGAGCAGCAAACACATGGTGAGTACGTGGGTGCAGTGGGTTTCGTACTTGTTTGGGTGCAGTATTTGCTACGTGCAGTTGATGAGTGTGAGGCCTGGAGCATCCCAGACGCGAGGCACGCCAGGAACCACGCAGCAGTTGTGCAGGACAGGTCAGCGTTGCTTTTCGGCAGTGGGGCTTGGAGATGGTGGGCTATAAGGTTGATGCCGGCGACAGACTGGCCCACGCATGGACAATCAGTGCCCCAGCATGCTTGAGCAGTGAAGTGCTGAGACGTTGCTCCTCATTCTGTTGTTGAGACCGCCAACTTTTATTTATCATCAGCAGTGGCCCGAACTTTGCAGGCTGTTGATGCCGTGGTGTATTTCCTTGAATTGGCTGAGAATACATTTGTTGGGTAATTTGATTGGGTTCTTCACACCTGACTGGCTGGCTTTCCATGGCGCATGAGAGTTCTCATTATGGCTATAGGCAATGCTGATGTTGCAGACCCCTTTGGACTCTACTTGAGCAATGCCGAACGTGGGAGTGCAGGTGCCTCTGGATCTTGATGCGGACTCAAATGCCTCTCCCTCAGAGGACAGCGATGAGGATGGCTGGATGGCTGGCCTTCGAATGTCGAACACAGAGGAGTTTTTCCGACCCGGCCATGCTATCGGTGGACTGTTTGATGGCGACAGTGCTCTCAAGTTTTTTGAATCACGCGGATTCAGCCGGGACGGGCACACGCTGGCGGCTGGGGAGGATGAAGCTGGACCATACTTCAGGCTACTGGAGGTTTCGAGCGGCTCCTGCAAAAGGAAATCGCTGGCATGGGGCAGTTTTGGGGTCAAGAAGGCCTGCACTGTGGACGACTCCTGGCTCGGATCGTATACTGCGAAGGTTCGGATTCCAACTGCTGCCCAGACAAGCATAAGCCGAGCCAGACTGAGTGGAGTAGTAGCTTCTCCGACGCTGGCAAGCGCCCGCGCAAAAAGGGATGGCTTTCCTGCCAAGTGGAGCTGCGAGAAGATGCGACACCGCTGACTGCTTCTGGAGGTACTTTGGGAGTTGAAGCTGATGCTTGAGCCTGCCTGTTAATTTCAATGTATAGTTGCATGATTTTGTATCTTTTGCTCTGATGGCAGCTGCAGGGGCTTCGGCCCGGGCTGCGCCGTGAGTGCTTTGCCATTAGTGGCGGCTCACCGCCTCATGACTAAGTCATTTTTGAGGCTCGCTAGGTTGCCCGGAAGCGATCGCGACTCGAAGAAGAAGAAGAATACTAATGAGAATAGGAATAGTACTAGTCTACCTACGGTCTAGGTTTCAAGGTATGCTGCTTCTGGTCGGGCTCGGCTTGTTTTTGAGCGCAGTGTTTTGGTGTCCCAAGCACAGACCTCAGCCCTGATTAATCCCTTGTTTGATTTCTTGTAAATCCCGTAACCCGTATATAACCCCAGTTTCCACTTTACTGTCAATTTTCTTGTTCATTTGATTCTGCATCACCAACATCCCCTTATTAACCTACGCTCTTCCCAGTTAAGGTCTCTTCTGGGGCATATTCTTCATTTGTACCTTAACTCTTCTTGAGAAGTTTTTGCAACGCATTTCTTTGTTTTATTGCTTGGGTTGGGTTTGGGGTCTCGCTGATTGAAGTCCACAGCTTTTGTTTTGGCCCGTGTATGTTCTGTTGATTGAAGCTTCAAAGCTTTGATTTGTTTTGCACATTCTGAGTCGAGCAAAGGTATGCTTGTGACAGGAAGGTATCAGTCGAAGATCACCAAGGCGTCATTTTTTGCCTGCCACTTGTTCGCGGCCGTCTATCTGGCCACCAACACTTTCCAGCAAAGCTTGAGGCCTCTAGCTTTAAATCCTGGGCCTTTTTGGGTTTAGGGTAGAGAGAGTACAGGGACCGTATACATGTTACTCACCAGCTTCTTTTACAATCTTGTCATCAACAAAATTGTATACACCAAATTGTCGATATTTCCAGGTATCCAACCAACTTCGTGCCGTTCTTGATGGCTCCTATTATTGCTTGGGCCATGGAGCCTGAGCCAGCCATGTGAGCATTGCTTTGCACTTTTTCAAGGGGAGCGTGTACTTATCAAACATGTTGTCAACTTCTTGATGGGGATTAGTAGGGAATAATGGAATATTATCCATACATAATCCCAATAAAGAAAATTCCCTTATTCTGTACTAATCCCCCGGTAAGACTGGGGGCTTGTGTACTTTGGAGTGTTTGCGGGCATATATATTCACAGGTCATCTCCCAAGCCCGCAAAGGTGTCCATGGTCTTCGTTTGGGTTGCTTTTACGGAACTTAACGTAAGCTACCTTGAAATGGGTATATTGTAAATAACAAGGTTTCCTTCTTGTAGTAACTTAATTTGAGCTCCTTAACATTAACCCAGTCATTATTGCTGGCGGGTCTTCCAAATCCCTTTATTGTCCTCGTTTTGTGACGACAAAAACTTGCAGATGCTTGGGAATCTGTGCCTGATCCGTACACCTTTGCACAATGCTTCCAGCAAAGCATTGAATGACTCCCCGCCATTTTTGAGTTGTTGAAATTTTTAAAATGAAGGTCCTTGGATAGAACTCCACACAGTATGGTCTGGGGTATTTTGGAGAGAGAAAAAGATGTCAACCAATACAATGTTCCCTTCTTGTTTTGGGCCAATTGCCTTGCTCGTAACATGGCATGGGCCTGAGCCCTAGCGTCTTGGATGGTAACAGTTCTTTGGGGTCGGCGCCGTTGCGGTCCTATAATGAAGCCTTTCACAAAATTTGCATAATCTATGAGCTTCTTTGATCGTTCCCAACCCTAAGCCCAAACCCTTCAACGCGACACCCGAGACCTGTGAATCCTAAACTATCAGCCCAAAACCTTAAACCAAAAATAATAGTTTCCATTTTCTTTTCCATTATCGTCCATTATCCCTGTATAACCCCCTCTTACCCCTATATGTGTTCCCGGTCCTGCCCACCTCCCTCCGCCCCCATGGCATCGCTCCCCAGCCCAAACCTTTCAGAAGTGCCAACTGTTGTTTTTGACGTCTCAAAGCTGCCATCCTTGTAACTGTCCTCAGTTTTAGCTCCTCGTGCTTTTGTCCCGCTTCAAAAGTCCCAACACTTACTGGGATGGGGCTCCCTAATGTCACGGTCCTTGTAACTGTTATCACTTCTGAACCTGCGCGTGGTCTTGAGTCTGAAAAGCGCCAACAGTCACAGGGAAGGGGCCTCCCGAGGTTGCGATCCTTGTAGCTGTCACTGTTAGACCTTCGTGCTGTTTACACCTGGGGCTATAGCTCTACTTAGGCTCTATCGTGAGCTAGCACTACAGGAACCTCCAAACAATCTTGTGTCCAAAATCATTTGAAGAATTAAGGTAGCAGCATCAGAAGTAATATGGGATATGCAGCAGGATCATCTATGAACACGCACACCCTCCTAATATACCACCAAAACCACATGGACAGGACCATCATAACGACAGGACCACAGGGGGGGAGAATCACCAGCACAGCATAGGTACCACAGGGTGAAGCTTTGAGTTTCTTGCCAGCGCACTCGCATGTCCAGCCACCAATTGATGTCCTGTACTCAAGGTTCTAGTGTACGGACTACCAGCACCTCTGTGCCTGTGCGTGGAAGGGGACACCTGACCGCCTTGCTGTCTTACCGTAGAGAGGACAGTAACGCACAGGTTGCCTCTCACACAGGTGGGGAGAAACACCAGCACAACAGGACAACGACAACCACGAGGTCTACAGGGAGGAGGGGCAGAACCACATGGACAGGACCACCAGAATCACATGGACCACAGGTGGGGGGAAGAATCGGGGTTACAGGGGCGGGGGGACCATACCATGGGGTCGGGGTGGGGGGGAGCTATATAACCACTCCCTGTATAACCCGTATATAACCTTTATATAACCCCTATATAACCCCCATACAACGCCCTAAAACTGTTAGAAAAAATCAGTCTGTCCCGTGCAAGGGCTAGGCAAACCCAAGCCCGTGAGGCCTCGCTGACAGTTCTATTGCAATGTTTACGTGATTAGGGAATAGGTTCGAGGGTTTAGGGTTTAGGGTGGTGGTTAGTAGGGAATGAAGGAATTGGACAGGGAAATGGTATTTTCAGATTAGGTCCAATAGTCCTAGGTAGTTCATGTGATCTTTAGTCCCAAGCGGGGGCTTCTTTTCAGGGCCATTTCCGAAAGGGGTTTCCTGGGTTTTATAGAAGCCCTTTTGCCTCAGCCTCTGCACCTGTAACCCCAGACCCAAAACGTTTAAACCGCTTAGAACAACCTGGAAGCCAGCAGCCATCCTTGGACACTTGTAGCATAGCCAAGTACTGCCATCCCAGTGCTACCCCAGAGTTACATGCAAGCCCAGTCCGTATATTTTTTTCAGGTTCCATGTTATTGCTGAGATTTCAGGAGAGCGATCGCTTGCTGAGCATCGAAGCCGCAAAGCAAAAAAGGCAGCTGCGCAAAAACTTCACTGGCAAAATCCGAGACGCTCGGTGCAGAAATTTGACAAGGAAATGATTTCATGCATGTCCCAATGGGATTTCCTTGCACCGTGGCTTTGGGACTTATGTGGCACGAATTGTGTATGTATGATAATTGTGTTTTGGATCCTGGGGTTAGTATTCAGATTGGATGGTGGAAGCTTGGAAAGCCAGTCTTCAAGATGGGTAAATACTTTTAGTGTTGTGTGAATACAGCAGAATAGCTCCTGCGCATGTTCACACCATTGTGACGCCCAGGATGCGAAAACTTCAAATCCAGTCGATAACGAGCGCATTCGCAACATCATAGCGGAGAGTGGAATTGAAGGAGCAGTGGATGATGCTGTGGCGGTGCCTGGAATGCATTTTGCAAACCCCTTTCCATGATATGAGTTCATGCCAAGTCCGTTTCAAGGTCTTATATCATATATCTTTCAAAGGAGGCGAGAGGATTCGAACAAAAGGGGCAGAGGATCAGGGTGGTGCCAAGTAATGCCTCAGCGTTGTAGTTGGCATGCAAGCTCCGAAAGGGCTTTCAAACCTTGGCACCCAAACTTCAGCCTTCAGCCGTTCTTCCCCTGTGAGTCACCCTCATTTCCTCAAGCTCAAAACTCAGAGACCTGAGGTCCTCAACTAGATGGCATAAAATCCGTTCAACCTGAACCTCAGAACCTTGAAGTCTGAATCCTCAAGTCTTGCAAGTCTCAGGTGCTTCTTCGGATGAATGTCTCCACACCCGAGCTACGCATTGCCACGGTGCTGATGGCAGCGAGTGGTACACTTTTTTTTGTTGTGAAATAGTGAGCCGTCTAAAAAAATCAGGGTGCTTTTTGCGGAGTCTTCCTGCGAATTTTTGCACGCCCCTGACAGGCAACGCTTTTAAACCTTCCAATCTGGTTCAATCATTCAGAAGTCTTGACAGTATCATGCTTAGGAGAAACTGGGGAAGTATGTTTTCAAGTGGGCACCTGATGCCTTTTCGGGTCATGCGTTTTGCAAAGATTTCGTTGGTTTCCTGATAATTTTGGCTTTTTCTAGAAATTTAACGTTTTTCCTTTACTGATGGTAGAGCAGTACCTTGATGGCACGACGCGAGACGGCAAACACAAGCAATGTCTTCTACATCACACAGTGCAAGGACCAAATGCCGGACACCTTCAACCATATTTTTTCGGCCCTGTAGACCACAAACCCAAAATCGAAACAAATCCTAAGCCCGGATTCCTCAGGCCTGACTTCAAGCCCCGGCCGTAGACCCGAAAACCATAGACCTAATCCCAAATCGCATGTTCTCACAACCTTGGCCCCTAGCCTTAACAAAGCTAGCAGGATCATCGTAGGAGGCATGCTTGTGATGTTGTACATACACATTTACGTCGCTTACAAGTATACAGGGTTTAGGGTTCTCAGGGTTTAGGGTTTGACAAAGTTGTAACCAGGTGATATCCTACTATCAATTGTTGCTCCGGTTTTGGATGACACCTTTACGACCCCAAATCCCTACATCTTCCCATTGTTCATTTCATTTTCCATCTCCGTTTCCACTGGATTCTTCATTATTGGATTTATCATCCTTCATTGCCACTATGTGAGCTATAGTCTAAACTCCCTACAGTGGGTTGAATAGGGGGTTATATAGGGGAGTATTACGGGGGGGCACTAAGGGGGAAACTAGGAGTGTAGACTATAGCTCATATACTCTACACAATTTCCCTGAACAATCGAAGCCTAAACTGTCAAGCGTAATATTGGGCTAAACTGACTACCTACCTTGTAACCTCTAGTTTAGGCCTTCCCAAAACCCGAGGAGCGTGCGGGATGGCTTGGAAATGCTTCGAGCTGGAGCCGTGGGACCTTTGCTGTTTGCGCCTAGCTTCTTCTGGAGGGTTATAGCCTCAGCCATACAGGACATGGGGTGTAGTGCAGCGACGCAGTTTGTGGTTGTTTGTGATGTTTCAAAAGAAGACCATCTATGATTTCTCTGCAGTTGTTTTTTCTTAAAACTTTCGCTGTAAGCATTTCAGTTCTTGTCATTCTGGTCACAAAGTCTGCTCTGATTTCATGTGGCCGTTGCTTCAGCATCATACCATCATTGCCACAACGTTTTGGTGGGTTCCGGGAGTCCTGGCTAGAGGCTGAGGAATTGCATCCGTCGCTGATTTTTTGAGAATTATCGGGCGGTTTTGGCACTGGTGTTTCAGCTTGCCCTTTATGAGGTTTAGGCTATTAGGGTCCAGAGATAGCTAAACAGGGAAGATTATTCTAAATATGTCGTTGACCAAAATTATGGATGGTTTTCATGTTTCTGGTCCTGGTGAACCCAGGGTGCCGGAATTGCTAAAACTCACGTAGAAAGGTAAAAGCCCATACGCTGCCTTCCCCTTACTGGGTTGCCGAGGCGTGACCTTCTGGTTCACGCAAATCTTCATTACGGCTTTGTGGAGGACGGAGCCAGGCTTTCAATGGATCCCAGTGGCCGCTATCGCTCAGACTTTTGTTGTGGTGATAGGTTTTCAGCTACTGCCTCGTGACCGACGCCCCTTTGCACAAAGAACTCAATTGTTGCTGCTCTGTTTTTTCGTTCCAAAATTCATCCCGGGAGTGCCTATGGGCGGCAAGTGGAGTGATCTCATCTTTTACGGTGCTTCTGCTCCCTTGATCCTTCTAGCGGCCTTAGTGGGTCCCGCCCGCACTGCTGCTGTGGGAGTATTGGGTCGTATGCTGGTGCGCGTCCTGTTCGGGCAGAATCCCTTCAAGAGTCGTGCTGGCCCTACAGGGATCTGCAAGACGCACGGCGAGAGCTCTTCGGTTCCTACCGTAGAAGCGCAGGAGCCAGAGCTAGAGGATGAGGACTATGTTTCGATTTAGGATTTTGGAAGGCGCTCAAGGTTTTGGCCTTCCTTTCCTCGGAGAGGGCAATGCTTCCCTCCACAGAAAGTCGCTTCACCGAAGCAGAATGAGCAGGCTCAGGCTAAGGTCCTGAAGAGCTGCATGCAGTCGGAAAGTCCTTTCCTCAAGATTCAGGGTTGCAATGTGTTTAACACGTATTTCTGCCGGGACGTGGGGCTGACCTTTGAAAGGCCGTGCATAAAGCCACAGGCAGAAGGTATGAAAATCCTAGCTGTAAGCCTTAGATTCCTCGAGGGCCTCTTCAATGGTCATCCTTAGTGGTCCAAGGAGTTGTGCTTTCAGCTTCGGCTGTGCCGGTGTCGTTGCATGGGCCTGGGGGCAATGTACCCCTCAAATAATAACAACAATAATCGTACTAATAACAACACATAATAATGACAGTCATAATAGTGTTAATCATAACTATACTAATAACAATGATAGCAAAGTTTGGCAGCAGCAGCGACTTGCAGTTTGTGCCCAGCGGCCGATCACCTCTTCCTGCATTGAGGCTGGAGCGTGCGACATTTAAGTATACCATGCTCCCATAGATTTGAATGGGTTTAGGTAGGCAAGATGCTATTGTTTTTTACTGTACTTGAAGCACGCTTCCTGTACCTCCAAGAAATCGTGGAGGAGGACGGCCGAACCCCCAAGTCTTGCAATGGAGGATCATTCTGCTGTAGGATGCTAGATATCTGCAGGGGTTCAAGGACGATTGTCCCACTTGAGGTTTTGGCGGGTTCTGGGCAAGCAGCTCATTCCACATGGGGATTTCTCTCACTTTTGGTTCCTGTTTGGACTGCCTGTTCCGATGGCCGTCATTCTGTGTAAGCTCAACATACAGTGTAACAACGAAGACAGGAAGAAAAGCAGAGAAATCCCCGATGCAGAGTAGAGATTTTTTCCGGGCAGCAGGACTATCGATGTCCTGCGGAAGGACTTCATCATGCGCCGCTGGGGAGTAGGAGGGTGTGTGTGGGGGGGGAGGGCACCAGGAAGAACAATTAAAGCGGCGGCGTAGGGGAGGATGGGGGGTCCGGGGTGTATACTGGCTTTTGCTCAGCTGGACATGAAGGAATGGATCCTGAGAGTAATCCCTATAACCCCATCGTAGTAGTTTCCATTTTCTTTTCCACTCCTCCTACACCTTAACCCAAACCCTATATAACCCGTTATAGTAGTTTCCATCTTCTTCATTCTAGTAGTTTCCATTTTCTTTTCCATTCCTCCCTTCCCAGCTTACCAAAGGCCAGGTAAGGGGTGCCGAGGGCAGGCCTTGAGGGCGAAGCGCGAAGCACGGCTAGAGGGGTAGAGGAGCGGGAATCAGCCGTGTTCCGTTAGTTGATACTGTTAGTAGTATAGATCCTAAACTATCATATTCCCTAATAAAGTGACCCCAAAAAAGGTACCCTTAAGCTTGGGAAACCCTACACCGTATACCCAAAGCCATATTCTATGTACTTAAGGGGGACTTTATCCATGCGCGTAGGAATGCTTTGCATGTAGGGCGTACCCTCACCGTACATCCTCTTGGCAGACTTCAGCGTCAACACTGACTCAGGGCTTTCCGAAAACCCTCCAGGCTTCCAGCGGCATTCAGTCCTTGCATGAAATTCGGCACTCGCAATATGTAGATGAATCGTTCTGGTGTTTAATTTGCCACGCCTTGGTGCTATTTGGGCCTCCAGGTCTACGGATCGGTTGTTTAGCGATAGCAGTTTCGTTCAGCGGTCTTGCCATTGATGGGACAAGGATTGTTGCCCAAGGTTGTCTCCAACATATTTGAAGCCTAGCTGGAAGCTAAGTGAAAGGCTTGAACGCTTGCTACCATTATCCTTGCGAAGCCCCCTTACAATTTTTTTCAAACTACCTCAAATTCCTGTTGCATGTTTTGGCCCCCTAGTCTGGCTAGGTGTACCTTAAACCCGACAGCCTGAATTCCGGGGAACCTAAGCCTGGGGAATTCGTGAATCAATACCAGGACTATCATGTAAATGGCTTGTCTCAGAACAGTGCACAACCAGGGACCCAAGGCAAATTCGGAGTATGCGCAGATAAGTAGGATCTCCCTTCAGGATGATACGGGATGCCACCTTCAGAAACTAACGAAAGAATTGCGCGTTATGTTACCGCAGTAGATTTCATCTTCTTCCCATTGTTACCGGAAATTATGGCGGCCGCTTTAAACAAATGTCACCAGACCTATGCCATGTCAGGTGCCCCAAAGCCCAAAGCTTAGACAGCAAACCGGAGGAGGACAATGATGTTTGCAACCTATGGCTCAAAAGCAATTCCCTTGACAAACTTCAAGCTGCACGCCTCAAAGCTGCGTCTGCCTAAGGTTAGAAATGCACGAACCTCATGCCACCCCTCGCAGTTGGGCGTTGCATCTTGATCTTATCTAGTTGCCTGCAAAAACCCATGCAGCTGAGCGTGCTGTGGCTGAAGGAGGTACCCAAATGGGACCTTCTCCTTTGAGCCTCAGGGCGTTTAAGCCGGACTATGCAATCGCATCAAAATTTGAAGCAGCCTTAGAGACCCACAGCATGGAGATTGCCAAGCTGCATCGGCCTATGAACGCCTTATACCCCAACAATCACAGGAGCTACCGTCTAAATTCTTTCAACGGGGGTAAAGAGGGGATTATATAGGGGAGTATTACCGGGGTGGTTAGTAGGGACTAGGGAGGGTCTCCATGTGAGTTGTCAGTAGGACTGAGCCATGGGAATACTAAGAGCGGTGCGCATTGCATCCCAAAGTAGTCTAATGTGATCTAGTAGAAGCGAAAGACTCGCAAGATCAAATTCTCTCTGTCCACACTTTTGGTGGGGCATTCATTCTGTGTAGGGAGACTCGACCCAACCCTAAGCCCTAAACTGCAAATCCTGCGCCCCGCAACAGAACTGGCTAAAGTACTTGGGGACCAGGATGTCGCACAATTAGGAGAGATAGTGTTGAGATATCAGATTAAGGACCCTAAAGCCTAAACTCTAAACCCTAAACCCTACACCCTAAACCCCAGACCCTCAACACTATGCTGTGCTGAACTGATTTCCGGGGTTGGGCTTCCTTGGAGTCTTGAAAGCCAAGGATGGCCCATAGACTCCCTGAGTGCTTTATCCTTCCCCGATCACAGGCTTGGGTTTTCTGGCTCTGGATGCGAGTAATCACGTTACATCAGTGGCCAACACCTTTTTTTACGTGAGCATGCTAGCTTCAGACACTCAATCCGAAGGCCTCAAACCCTAGACTTTCTTTGGAATGCTGGCTTCGCCACCGGCTTTCGAGCCCCCAGTTTTCCTACTGTAAACCTCCCGCAACTGCTTGTTCGCCAAGGACCGTATGCTTCGTAGCATCCCTCTTAGGTTTCCAAGTTCACTTGCGGGAGCGTGACAGCCTCTACAAGATCTTATGTCTTGCTTAGCAAGCCCCGGTACAATCTCATGATCTGCCCAATCCCCGTGGCCAGCTTAATCCTTGCACCAGATTATGCAAAGTCCTCAGATCTAGAAGCCCGACGAGTACCAACATGGCTAGGCTTCGGGGTGCATAGTATGATTAAAACCTTGTGAAGATCACTTTTTCCACCACGTTCTTGGTGCTCACAAAGATTCTGTAAATGAAATAGCCTATATGGCACCCCTAAGTTTCGAACACTTGACCAACGGCTTAGGGAATGTTCCCGATTAGAATATATTGAGGTAGTTTGGACTGGGGAGTTTTTGGGAGTGGGGTACTCACTCCTCTTTGAAGACACCTGCAGGGTTTCGGGCTTAGTCATTAGGCGCTGTCTGCGCTTCCGTCACTGTTTGGTGGATTCCTCCGATCATTTTTTCCGAGGCATGGAAATGGTGTCAAGTTTATTGAAACGGGAGGCCCAGTTTCGGTTCAAGCATACGGTGGCCCTCGCTGAGAAATTTAGCCATGGGAATTTGCCACTGCAATGCCGGTGGTGAGCAGCTGCCTGACATGGTCATAGGCACCACCAAGATCCTAGGCCTTGTTTGATCCTAGGGGTACAGGGACCTATGGGAAATAGTTCATGGCCTTAGATTCCCTGTGCAATCATGGTATAAGGTATCTCAAGTTCATATTTCAGTTATGGTAGTTGAACATATCGGAATTCAGGGTTTAGGTTCACGGTAGTCTGGCCTGCTGCAGAGTTGAGCATGCAAGCAGAAACGGGATCTGTTAATGTACTAGGAAGCAAACCCAAAATCCCCGAATCCTAAACTTTAAACCAAAACCCTAAATCCTAAACCCCAAACCCCAAAACCCTCAAATCCTAATCCCTAGACCTTTTCAAGGAACCGCATGCACCTTCGGAAGATCCTCCTGCCGCACAAGCCTGCGGTCGCCCCGCCCGAACTGCCAGAGCCTGGGGATTTCCCAAAATTAAGGGTACCCTTTAAAGGGGGTTTATAGGGTATATATAGGGTATATATAGGGATATATAGGGGTATACAGGGTTTAGGGTTTCGGGGTTTCCCAAGATTAGGGGTGCTGTTTTTGGGGGTCCCATAATAAGGATTGTAGTATATTAGGGCCTATACTGGGGTCCCATTATGTTGGGAAACTACTATTTTGTGTCCCTTGGCTATGAGGGTTTAGGGTTTGGGGTTTAGGGTTTAGGGATGATGCAGGACTTAGCACATAGCGTTTGGGATCTAGGGCGTAGGATTTAGGATCCAGGATTTAGGGTTTGGGTTTGGGGATGCAGTGTTTAGTGTCTATAGGTTTTGTAGTATGTGGATTTAGGATTGAGGGTCTAGAGGTTAGCGTTGTTCAGAGCCTAGAGTTTGGGGTCCCTGTCACATACATTCTTGCAATCAGTGAATCCTTTTGCGTATGTCTGTTGTAGGGCGTGATGAGTGCGTGTTCACATCTGTATTCTTACGCATATATGGGTGGTTGTCAAAATTATGGTCTTTTTTTGGGTCCCTATTATAATACGGCACCTAATATTTAGGGTACCCAAAAACGGACCATAATTTTGACAACCACCCATATGTATATACATCCGCATGTTTCCATTTAAACATTTACGAAGGTTGCGTAGCCTGTATTACCATATTACAAGAAATCAGCCGACAGCCTTCATGCCCAGAGTCTTGGAGAAGAGAGGTAGGGGGATTATAATAGGGGTTTAGGGTTTAGGGTTTGGGTAGTATGTATATATTGGGGATATATCGGGACAATGGAAAAGAAAATGGAAACGACTACATGGTTATATTACAGCGGTTAAGTAGGGTAGTATCTACTCAGGACTTCAAGGGGCCAGCAAAAGCCCCTGCGGCGGCGGAGGGCCTCTATGAAGATCCGGATTTTCCAGCGACGGACGAAAGTTTCCATGGCCTGTAAGAAAGCCTTTCATTGGGAGCTTCCAGAACTCATATGTTGGGTTGGCAAGCATGGCCCCTAATATTTAGGTGTACCCATGTGAACCTTGGGTACTGCACCCCCTCAGTAACAGTTGGATAATATTTATAATATGGTTATATATAGTTTTTTTTTAGGATTTGTAATATAGACTGTTACTGGGTGGGGGCAGTACCCAACCCTAAATCCTAAACCCTAAACCCTAAACCCCAAACCCTAAACCCTAAACATTCCCCCTCTCATTCCAGAGCTCATCCTACAGAGATTCTTCAAGGACCATCGAGGCCAAGTAGGCCGAAAGGTGTGCAACCTCGAAAAGGGTTTAGGGTTTAGGGTTTAAGTACTATGCGGGGTGGCCCCAACTAGAGTTTCATCATCGTCATTGCAGGGGACTATACCCAGCTTCTTGAGTCTTGCTTGCCCAAGCCCTGAGGACTAGCTGGAAAGGTTCCATTGGGGTTTTATTGGGGTTAAATTGGGAAATTGGAAAATACAATGGAAAGTGTTATTTGGGGTTTTATGAATAAACCTGTTAACTTTGAAGTGCTGCACCTTGTAACCTGTGGCCTCAAGCAAAAGCTTTATGAATCAACATTCTCCACGCAAAGTCCTGATCTAAAAGCTCTGCACGTTTTACCTCTAAGTGCGATTCCCTCGGTCGGAAATATCCCTATCAAGTTCAGACAATGGCCCGTTTCGAGCACATAGACTTACAGGCTTGGGCGGCATCACTGGCGACCAAGCGAACCCGCAGGTTTCGGAATACCTGGCTGCCTGCCTCACAGGGGGCCTATATAGAGATAATGGGAAATAAATTGGAAACTACTACATGGTATAAGTATTGGGATTATATAGCGGTTATATAGGGATAATGGAAATGAATTGGAAACTACTATTTAGGGTTTAGGGTTCAGGAGCCCTTAGGGTCAATGCGTGTTTATCTTTTCATATCTGGGATGGGTTTGGGGGTTGAGGGTTTCGGGGTTACTGTTAAGATGGTTGGGCTTTTGGGGTTAGGGCTTGGGGGTGTCAAGGTTCAGGGGCTGAGCATTCTGGATGCTTTGTAGGGGGGTTCCATGGAGACTAGACCGGATGATGTACTTACCCTAAACCCTAAACGCTAAAACCCAAAACTCGAGCTTTGTTCCGCAGGATGCTGGTATTTCACATGTTGCGCCAAAGGGGTCTTTCAAGAGAGAAGGCTTGCTTATGCATGTTCCGGGCAGGATCCATGATTTTCCTTTCTACCATGTGCATCTCACGTGCTCTCACAGCAAAAAGGCTAGGTACCTTCCTGTTTGTTACGGATGGTTGTGAAAGAAGCAAAGCGTGGTACCGCAGTGGGGATTCAGAATATCAACTTCGGGTGATACATTCTTGATACTGTTAGCGATGATAGCAGGAATATGTGGATCCACCCAAGCCTTTTGACCCATGAAATGTTCTAGACCAGGTTAATTAACTCTTGGTAGGATGTAAGTGCTTCCCCTAGTGCCGGGATTTTGGAGGAGTTGCTGGCCCCTCGCCCTGGAAGAGATTCTTCAATCGCAAGGCTTGTTTTGGAATCTTAACTGTTTACCCCAAACCCAAAACCTACACCCTAAACCCCCTAAACCCTCTAAACCCCCTAAAACCCTCTTCAACTCCCTAAAGCCCCAAAACCCCCTGAAGCCTCCAAACCTCTAAAGCCCCTAAACCCGAAATCCTCTAAACCCTGAACCCCCCCTAAACACTGAGTGGCCGTGACTTCGAGGTAGAGATGATGAAGCTCGTTGTCCCAGGCTGGGCGCGGCCGCACCAGATGGTGGGAAAGCAGGCTGGGAAGTAATCCCTTCCCTCTTATGACTCACAACCCTCTCGTAATATTACCTATATATATGTACATGTAAAGGGATATGTATGCATCTATGTACATATATATATATATGTTAGCGGTTATATTCTTATAGAACAGGGGGTGGTGGTAGATTGTTAGGGCGAGGTGATTCAAGGCGCGGTGACAAATTTCGGGGTCCTTTTGTAGCGGTCCGCCTCAAAGGGATTATACCAGCAGCATATTTGGGGCGGAAAGAGGGTGGACATCCAGGTTGGGAATTCCGTTGTTCACCATTCAGCGCTGGCGGCCTCTGTATAGGTCTTATGTTTTGAGCTTTCGGGATTTTGCTGTAGAGCTTCGCATACCCAAAGCATCATTGAACAAAGACCAAGCTAGCTTCAACTAGAAGGTTTGATACGGTGGGTACCAAATTTCTTGCATGACCGTAACTGCCTTATGTCTTCAGACTTGTGTATTCTCTTAGAGTAAGGTATTCCAAGAGTTTTAGTATCAACCTTAATACCCCAAACCCCAAACTCTGAACCCTTAGGCAGGAAAGTACAAGCTCTTCGCGACGGAGGGTGAGCCTTGTCTCTTCAAGCACGTGTCGCCAAGGGACATCGAGCAAGGTCACGCGCCTGTCGAAGCAACGCGGTGTAGGGTTTAGGGGTTGTGGGTTTAGGGTTTAAAGAGTCTGTTGGACTGTTGCTTGCTGTCTTCTTTTGTGAGTTTGTTTTGAGAAGGTCTCACTTATACCCTGAAATTCTACCCTCCATCCCAAGAAACATGCAACCTTCACAGGACAGCCAAAGCACTACCGTCCCACTGTCTTTTCACCTTGGGGTTCAAGAGTCCTACTAGCAGCAGGAGTAGTACTATGAGGGCGAGCAGTAACAGCACAAGCCCTCAAAAGTGCAAAAGAGTCAGATTTCATTGATCTCACTGGCAAGGTTACCTCGGCGACTGCTGGCTTGTCTCTTCCTTTGCAGCCATTGCTGAATATCCCGACCGCGTCCGCTCGCTTTTCAAGCAGAATGAAGCTCAATTTCGCAGGGGTAATTTTAGAAAGATTTGTGCGACTAGTATGTTTGTATGTGGAGGGCTGAGAAGCTATGTGCTGCGCTTTGCGTGAGGAGTTGACAGCAGATGGCCGCTATGACGTCCGACTTTACGATCCTCTCTCGGAGGAGTGGAAGGTTGTGACCATTGATGACCGCTTGCCTTACTGGCAACGGCCTGGCAAGCACGGGACGCTGTGCTTCGCGAAGCCTACCAAGGAGAACGAGTTCTGGACTTGCTTGCTCGAAAAAGCCGTTGCCAAGCTCCTCGACCTTGAGAAACGTGTGGCTCTTTGCTATGGGATTCATGGTGTTGAACAAGAATGGCTGTTCTGTGCTGGCTTGGGAGGGCCATGTCTCAATACAGGGCATGAGGTGCAGAAAAAATTCTCTGGCCTCATACTTTGCGTTTCTAGGCGAACAGTCCCTGAGTTCATAGCCGCGATTTGTTTGCGACTGCCCTCAGTTGCTCATCGTTCATGGTTTATGTAGAAATTGTCTTATGGGGAACTGCTACTAAATCCTTCGAATTCCTTAATCCCTACTAATGGGAGCAATGGTAATGTTAGGAACCCTCGTCATAGCAGTCATACTGGTACTAAACAACCACTTTAAAGCCTACTCCAGGCCTGGAGCCTTCAAGGACAGACGAAGCGATCACCCTTAACCATGCATCCTGAACCCTAAACCCTTTTGTCCCCTTAAGTAGATAGAATATCGGGTATATGGGGATCTTATTCTAATAGACGCAAAGCCATATTCTATCTACTTAAGGGGGACTATAACCCCATCCCCTGCAGCCTAGCAGCAAAGTCCTCAACAAATCATCAATGGGTGACGGGCATTCGCAGGTCTATTCGTAGGGGAGTAAATGAAGCTTGAGGACGTGGGTCTTCCTTGCTTTCATATAGTATGGGTTCCGATATGTGGATCCCCACTCAAAAGCGGGTCCCTTTCTGAAGTCTTTGTCATAGTTAGCCTACCACTTAGTCTTTCCCGTACAAGCGTAAGAATCGGTACAGTCTGTACAGTATTCTGGTTTTTGTTATTGGGCATCTCTTGTTAGGGAGAGCCACCCTGGTCCCTAACCGTGGTTTAGTTTATTGTGAGTTTAGTATCTTCCCAACCATTCCTCAATGCCCTGTTCACGTACGGCTAGCGGAGGCTTGCTCTCAGCCTGTAAGCCCAGACGTTAAATCCCACATTCTGATTAGGCCTTACCCTATACCCTAAACGTTGGACCCTAAACACGAAGCCCTAAGGCCTAAACCCATCATCCCTATACCCCTATGTATAAAATCTTCTTCCTTGATTCCCTACTACCCCCCAGGAAGCGCCCTAGACCCTAAACCCTAAACCCCTAAACCCTAAACCCCTAAACCCTAAACCCCTAAACCCCTAAACCCCTGAACCCCTAAACCCTAAACCCCTAAACCCTAAGCCTTTAAAAAAACCTCAAAGCCGAGGCTTGTGAAGTCCTACCACAGAATCGACGGCGGCTTCGAAGCTGTGGCATTGGAAATGCTCACAGGCCGGTTTGGGATTCACCCACCCTACCACTATTACAGGGTATTAGGGTATTAGGGTATATATTAGGGTTTAGGGTTCAGGGTTTAGGGTTTAGGGTTTAGGGTTTAGGGGTTGGGATTGGCCCAAGTTTGACCCCCTAGTATCATTATTACTATTATTCGTAATAGTGCCGTTATGAAAAGTCTTATTTTCAGGATACTGGTCATTATATTAGGGTCCTCTTAAATTCCTGCTCTACCACTATTACGGGGTGGGGGGTCCATCCAAGGTATATTCCTTCATTGAGGGGGGTGTTGGTCTCCCTAGGTTTACGATCCCCCTTAAGTTGATAGAATATGGGGTCTATGGGGACCTTATGATAATATACCCTAAGCCATATTCTATCTACTACAGCGGGACTAGAGGCCCACAGCAATGCCAATGCCCCCTAAACCCTAAACCCTAAACCCTAAACCGTGTGTCTTAGGGTTTGGGATGCTGGGCTCATGGTTTGGCTTTGGGAGCTTTGGATTTGACCAGTTTTTGTTTCCAGTACATAGGGTCATAAAGGTTTATATATATGGTTATATTGTGTTATATGGTTTTATGTAGGGCTAAATAGGATTATACATGGTAACATGTTTGAACATTGTATAGGTATATGTATGGGGTTCAGGGTGTAAGGAGTGGGCTTCGAGGGTGCATGACTAGAATTCTCAATCATATCATCTTTCGCTTGTTGATGTTTCATGTGAGTAGTATTTTATTTGGGGGTGCTATGGTACCCAATATAGAGTAAGATTATATCCGCGCTTTGGGGTAGAGTATTCATATAATCTTACTGGGTTTAACCACCAAAAAAACGCCACTCATGTGTTTTGCTGAAGTCATTACTTCTTACCACCCATTCCATGTAATCTTCATGCGTATGTGCCCGAATCATAAGACTCCAAATCAGATGTGCGCCCCAGGTCTGAGGATCCCTAACACAAAGCCACCTAAAAGGGTGTTAGGGATTTGAGGGTTTAGGTTTAGGGTTTAGGGGAGTGGATCCGAATAACAGTAGTAATCATCCCTATATCGTCCTGTACGGTGGTACTCAGATCCAGCCCCCCTGCCCCACCCCCCTTCAGCATAAGTAAGAAGTAACTTAGGCGCTCCTGGTATGCTGGTGGATCCGAGCTAGTTCCCTTGCTGATATGATACGAGTGATCATAATGATGCTAGCAGTCGTTGTAACAAGCGGTAACAATGCTAGCAGCAATCGTATTCATGAAGACTTAGTAGCAATAAATTATCAATCGCAATAGCAGTTAATGGTAGCCTTGAAGCCGTTTCAAACGTGAGAAATGCTGTTCTGAAGCGGATTCGCGAGGCTTCTGCAGGTGTTGTGGTGTAGACTGGCCCTTGAGATGTTAAAGAGCCACAAATTGCATTGCCCTACATCCTGAATGCGGAGGCAAGCCATCTCTCAACATTCAAGTGAACGCTTTCGAGGGCGGCATGCATTCGCCATACGCCGCTTTTCCAGCGTTGAGCTGTGCTTGGACATGTAGGGACTTCCCGAAATTAGGGGTTTGTTTTGGCTGGTCCCTAAAATGAGGATTGTGATAAAGTGCTTGTACAG